>JAQGAE010001572.1:0-22168 GCA_034696685.1 Julus scandinavius
AACTCTGGAAGCTTCGTTGACCTGTTCATCGGAATGTTTCGTTGAAGACATCTTAAGTAGTACGTACAAAAGCGACGGAAATTTCCCAAGGGATCCCAGTAATAAAAATGCATGTTCACTTAGAAGGGTGGACATTTTCTTTAACTGTTTCTCAAGGGGTATCATATGTTAAATAAAAGTTAAATCGTAATAAAATAAAAACATAACTTCAGAAAAATCGTTAGCTATTTCTTTTTCAATTAGAATATATGAAACTTTAAAAAATATATATCTAACATTTTCCCGGGTGAGGTCCTTATTTGTTGTTTGTGATTGTCTTGTTAAGTGTCATTTTTTAAGCCAGTGGTTCGCCCCCTTAAACAGAGCCCGTTAACAATAGTAGTGATAGAGTGGTCTTTAGTCATGACCACAGCCGTCTCCACCGGCTTAGCTAATTTTCTAATTCAAAAGTTCAATTAGAACATCTCCAGGCTCTGTCAGGGTTTTCTTCCTTTCAGCATCCCGAAGGACAGCGACTGAAGGATGCCAGCCAATGTACCACTACCGTGGTTTCATTTTGTAATTTTATACAAAATCAAATTGCACTTTTTACCATTTCAAATTGCCTGTATTGCTAACATGTACTTTTTCATCTTTACGAGTTTGCAGCGGATTCTTGAACTCCCTAATCCCCATTTTTTCTGCTCAAATTTAACTTTCTCAAATGCACTCGCGCGTGCCATTGCACAGGGGCACGCACCAAACACATCACATTTTTTTTGGTTAGGAACATACAACAGTCATTACAACACCGACGTGATGTACATGATCCCTTGAACATCATGGGCCCCATTTCCGGTGCTCCAAGGTTGTGCTACATGGCAGCCTTCCTCCCGTGCCCACATATGACCTCTGACCAGCCACCGCCGGCGGTCAAGTACATAAGCGGAGCGCTAAAGGGCCGGGGGGAGCCTTGTCATCGGGTGGGGGCATCCCATGAGAACCGCGTTACACTCGCGACACGTTGGCAGCCACTCCTAGAGGCTGCTAACTTAGCTTATAGGTGGGGTTCTTCGTGCTTGCGCAGTGTTTAGGGTTTAAAAGCTAGGTAGCTGAGTGTTAAATCTGTTGTTGTTGTTATTGTTTGCAGGACTTCTCCCCTTCCTTAGAATCACTGGCTTTAAGTGCAATTTGGTGCTTTGACTATGTTATGTTTTGAAGTGTTGTTGCATTTTGTACACAAAGTGATGAATTTTTGCGCTGCGTTGAGTATTTTAACTTAAGTACGACTTTAAAGCTTAAGTCGTGCTTTCCTCCTTGTACTGCTTTTGTTACTGGAATGTGCATAGCCGAGTTTGGCTGTATGCATTTCTAGTTTTCTCATAAGATTGGTGGGGGTTTTTAAGATGCTCTTAAGGGGTTAGTGGAGAGCCCCTTAAGTGCTTAAGTAACATTTAAGAGTTAAGAGTTGAAAATTAAATTTACTGCTGGTTTTGTAGGGTGTTGGATTTGAATTTCGGTTTTTGTTTTAATAGCAGTTTTCACCTGCAATTAATGCTGGTTATTAATTAATTATATAGTTAACTAAGATTGTTTTAAACATACTTAATTAGTATAACCTGTACTACTTAGTTTCAGTAATATCATGGTTTACTGATCGGTGATTAAAATAAAGTATTTGAAATTATAGCATTTAAGATTCAGTTAAATTCAATATTCTATCCATCCCTACCTTTTCTTTGCAAAAGCAAAAATAGGAAAACTATTCAAAAACTGAACATGGGGAATTGGTGAAATTTGTTCTAATAAGTGTTGGAAAGGAATAGTTTTCAACTTAGTCCAATAAACTATCTTAACTGATTGTTTTAATTTTAATCATGGTCAGTGGCAGCTCGTAGAAAAAATAAGTGGAGGTGCTGCAGAGTAGCACTGCGGAGTAATGCTGTAAAGCACGCCAGTCGTGACTGCGGGAGAGACAGTCCTCTCTCTCCCTTGTAGCCTGGCGTGCAGCTTCCTATGTGTGCATGAGCACAACAGTCAAACACTGTGCTGCCGGAACTGTGAAAAACACAGTTGCATACAATTTTTTTTAATTCTTTTTTTCATTAACTGTGGATGGCTAAAGAGTTAATTAAATAAATTAAAGAATAGATTAAGAATAAATTAAATTAGGAAGAATTAAGCTGGAATACAACCTTATCCCGTTCAATGGGCGAAATTTTAAAACCTACTCACAGCCAAACAAAAAGAGATTAAATAAAAATAAAAATTGTTTAAAATAGCTTGATAAATCAGCAAGCGTATGATGATGTCGTTTTTCACTTTGAAATGGTACATTGTTTTAAAATTAATAAACAAGTTTGAAAAATGTCCGTTAATTTGCACATGGTGCCAGCATGTGGCAGCATGAGACATTTTTCAAACTTGTTTATTAATTTAAAAAAAATCTACCATTTCAAAGGGAAAACGACATCATCATACGCTTGCTGATTTATCAAGCTATTTTAAACAATTTTTATTTTTTATTAAATCTCGTTTTGTTTGGCAGTGAGTAGGTTTTAAAATTTCACCCATTGAAAGTTGTATTTCACCTTAAAGAAAAAAGACATTATATTAAATGCTGCAGTTCCACAGTGCCTATGCACGAGCCGCCACTGCATTTGAGATATCGCAACAACACATGATAATTGTATTGATCAAAAATCGAGTGTATTTGAATTGATCTCATAAAATAGTGCAAAAAATATCATGTATGCTGCTAATGATTCCTCTGGCAAGTTCTACCAAGCATTACCGTATATACATGCTTTACATGCAGAAAGTAACGGAAAATGATGCAACCAAACCGTTAGATTGTATAGGGTTGTTTACCGAAGCAAACACTTTTGAAAGTGTCAAATACTTATTGCGAAAATAAAGTCAATTTGAGCGTGATGAAAACTTCGATTCGTTGCCAAATTTCGACCAGGAAAGGTTTGCGTTAAATTTAGCATGAGGGCTTGAAGGTCATGGCTTGGTAAGCTTTTAGTGACCGAGGTAACACGTAGGTCTATTAAACAGATTTGCCAATAAGACACTTTAGTTATTGTCTCCAGTATTTTAGCACGCAGTCACGAAACCTTTAAAATATTATATTACTTAACATTAATCTAAAGGAGCGAATGCGTCATAGCAGAAGCTTACACGTGCCCAGCAATATATTGTTCAGTTATATGCGGTGTAAGATTATCTGGAACATTTTATGGTAACATTGAAACCGTGCAGCTGGTACCAGGCATAAATTTGGCAACTATTTACTGTACTTAAGGATGCGAAATTACACAGCGTTTATTGTCTCTCATTGAAAAAAAATGACTTGGCTACGTGGTTTTTGCTAAATGTAGTATTCGGTAAAGTAAATAATATTTATTGCACAAAATACTATTACAGTGTAACCAAACGAAAATTTCGTAGGCGTACACTTTTCATAAAAAGCTAGTAAGGGGCCATTCCCCTAAAATTTCATCAAAAAGTGACCTACCTACCCCCTGTCTACATGGTGTCCATTTTAGCCCAGACTCTCCGCCCTCCTTCCCCCCTCATGGGCGTCCTTAATTTTTTTTGAGAAGTAGGGTGTCCACAAAATTTGTCGGAACGTGCAAAGGTCCATCCAATAAATTTCCGAGCACACGCCTCGCTTGCAATTCCACGACGTTTTAAAAGATATTTCTGATTATCGGAAATTTCATGACCTCGAAGGGAAATTCCAGCTCAATTAACCAGAAAATCCAAAAACTGTGCAATACGATCCCCACCCCTTCGTCCATATAGTATCCACATGAAAGCAGACTCCCCCACCCCCTCTTGAGCACGTCCTTATTGAATGGTCCCTAAATGTTACTTAAAGCGATCATCCGTTTCTGGTTGATGTCTATCGAAGCCAATGAATACTGAAACACGTGTTAATATATTTCAAATTATTTTATTTTAAATTATATTCCATTTTCTTTAAAATAGATTTAAAACCATTATCCCAAATTTCCATGGTGCATACACATTGTAAGCTGGTATTGCAAATTTTGTGTGGCAATAAGTTATTCCACGCTGTTAACTCCTAAAAAATCTAAAAATAGATATAACCCGACATATTTTCAATCCATATCCAAATAATAATTATTAATATTTTTGATCATTATATCTAAATGTTAGTTTCAAGGTTTTAAGGCCATGTATGCTATCGCATAATTAGGACGTAGATAACATTGATAATTTCAAAATTCCCTGAAAAATTAATTCCGTTTAGGTATACATGTATAGCGTTGGGACAATCCTTGATATGCAGGACATGTGCCAAATATCTTTTTCTTAAAAGTGGTTTTTTAACCGCAGTATTTATGACATTCGGGTTTTAGAAATAAGGCAGCCCTGCCCGTGGAATGTTGTTCCTTTGTTAAATGTGTTCTGCACAGGCGCCATTTCTACGATTATATCTGGCGTGGAAAACAGTCTTTAGATTTTATTATTATCTTTTCTGGCTTCCTTAAATGACACGAAATCATGTTCAGATATTACTGAGTATGATTTCCCTAATATGGCATGATTAAAAATGAAATGAACATTTATAAGAAAGTATCATGTGATTATGTGTGTTGAATATGTCAAAAGCTGTTGAACCCCCTTATTAATTTTGAATAAAAAAGCACGCAGGAAATTTTTGAGAATGAAACCAAAAATAGATTTTTTTATGGAAGGATTTATAAAGAATATGTAGAAAATGATGCTAACGGGCGATCCTTTATTTATTATTGTTATTTTTACTGCCCTATATATGTAAGATGAATATATAATTGCGAGGGCGTGAGCAGATCGTTGAACTAAACCACAATAACAACTTGTCATGATGATTTGAATATTTGCATGACGAGTCTTCATCACTATATTGAACTTGCTTGCCTTTAATTGTTCAATAATTCTCTGAAATATGGGCTTCACCTAAATAATTAGATGCGCTGCAAATTATAAAGGCGTGGGATGAAAGAAATTTTTAAGTCTGACAGCATTGTTCTCATTTCGCTTTATAGCATTGTCTCACATCAACTAAATGAGTTAAAACTGCATAATTTTGTTTAAATTTGCTAGCCCATTTCATTTTTTTTAAAGTGCTTTTATATATTTGAATTTCAAAACCTCGCAACTGATCGCATTGGTTTCCAATGTGGATTATGGGTTCTGTGTTTTCCAAGTTTCTTTACGTATTTTAAA
Organism: Julus scandinavius; assembly: GCA_034696685.1. Lineage (NCBI taxonomy): Eukaryota > Metazoa > Arthropoda > Diplopoda > Julida > Julidae > Julus > Julus scandinavius. Next base: position 5,221 of record JAQGAE010001572.1, read on the forward strand.
GGATTTCTGGCTTTTAATCCAGTTTGGCCGTGTGCTCTGCTCGAAATCGATTTTATTTTTCAGGATAAAAAGTACACAAGAAGTAGAAAATGTAAACTTTAAGATCTCTTCTGATTATAAATGGGGTAAATGGCATACTGCAACGTTCTCGATAGATAGGCTTTATGGTTTAGGTTTTACAGGTCACATAAAATACAGTAGTGTAAGCTGAATTTATACCGATAAAATACTACTCCTGTACTCTTCTTATCATGCAAGTTTATAGAGACACCAATTGCACTATTTATAACTATTCGAAAGTGCAAATGTGCGTTTGGTTAGTTTATCTGATCAACAGTATACATCAGTATTTTTTGCATCATCAGGTTATTACAGTATATTGTAGCATTCATGTGAAAATAATTTTGATATATTTATCTTGGTTAAAATTACTGTTTTACTAAAAAAGCAAGTTAAATCTGTTTCGATTGATCGAATATTCGAAAATGGTTTTCAAAAACTTTTATTTAGTTTTAGTAACTTTAAACAATTATTCTATACCTTAGTGTAAATAAACGGGATTTTAATCCCAAAGAACATGATATAAGCCACTTTTAAGCTGTAATCAATCCAATAAGGTCTTAATCATTTAGGTCGTTATTTCATCACCCGTTGACTCTTGGGATCACTAGCCCTTTGCACATGCACAGTAGTGTTATGTGGACATGTATTGAACTTTCAATACATCCTGTATTTACGAACCGAATGTCGTTAAATAAACTATATATCTTCCAGATTTGATAGGTTAGCGTTTAACTTGCAGTCGACCTGAAAATGTACCCTTTATGATGGCGCCATTCTTCTTTTTATTACACGATTTATTCTTATACGTTGCTTTATAAAAAAAGATTGTTTTTTTATACTGGTTTTACTGTATATGTTCAGGTTTATTTCAGTAACTCGACGTATAATTTTTTTATATTTAAATTCACCCATGAAATGCATACGTACTTTAATTGCACTAATAAAAACAATGCCAATAATGAGGCAGTTTAGTTGTAAATTGAATTCAAGCAGCCCTTTCATTATTGCCCGATGTGGCGTGACAAATAAAATAATATGTTTACCGTTGTTAATACTTGTTATTCTTATTACAGGTTTTTACTGGTATTACCGGTATAATCCAGTGATGACGTACTTTTTTTTATAAACGGTTTAGAGTTTTACTCCAAAATGTTTTGGCAAGATCCGATATTAATCTATTTTCGAGATAAAAATAATTCCTAAATCCCATAAGTGCATTTTTACAAGAATTGTTTTGCCCAATGAAAAATATTTTACTTAAAAGCTTTATCTGTCATATTTACGATGATTGCCGAATAATGCTACTAATTGCAAAATTCATGTATAAACTGAAAATAATTGTTTTTGACTGAATCGGTTTGTTACAAAATTTGACATGGGCGAATCATTATATGAATAATGAATATTTGAATGTTGTACCGCAATTAAATTTTGCAATATATGTATATATATATATACTCTACATACATATAAAATTTTTATTTGATAACAATGTACAGTATTTACGTACTGTGGGTGCTGTTTCAAAGGTGTTTCAGCTAAATACACAGAGACGTAGATAGTAGAAGTTGTTTATTTGCTTTATTTGTATATATGTATAACACTTCTTTAATGCTCCATTTTGAATTTAAAAGCATTTTTATTGTATATCTGTGGTATTTTTTTTTTTTTTTTTTTTTTTTGTGAATGAGATTTCATTCAGACTCAAAGTGCATCGTAAGACAGAATATTTCTTCTAATGACATTAAGGGTGCAATATGAGATTGCAGACATAAATCAAATCATTATATTGCAAAATTCAATTGCGGTACAGCATTCAAATATTCATTATTCATATAGTGATTCAGACCGATTCAGTCAAAAACAATTATTTTCAGTTTATACATGAATTTTGCAATTAGTAGCATTATTCGGCAATCATCTGGCTAATCCTAGTAATTCTCTCTGCTATTAGTAGGGTTAACTGCCTGCCGACCTTTATTAATTGATGTCATTCAAATGTTTCTATGAACTTCATTAAAAACTCTATTCATAAGTTAGCTTTGGTAAAAGCAACTTTTTAGCATGGGGTCACCACGTGTTGTCAATATAAACAAGCATATTGACCGCTATAATGATATGGATCCAGCTATGTATATGTCACACATTCAAAATTCATTATGACGTTCGATAACATTGCAATAGTTGCCTCATTTGTAGATTTATTTCCAATATACTATCATAAGCTTGTATTATTTAGAAATATTTGCTTTATTGCATATAGTATTTGGATGTTGTGAATGTAATTTTGGTGTAGCCCGATGCATGAATTACAGCCAATGTTCATTCACTTCGTTAAACATCTGTGTAATTAAAATTTATTTTAATTATACGGGTTGTTAACATGAATACTTGAGTGCTAATACATTTTTTGAATTATTTATTGGAAAATTGAGAAATTGAGCGAATTTGGAACTAGTTTATGACTTGCGTATATCTTCAAGCTTTGTGATAATTTTTTTCGATACACCTAATTTGAGATTTTGTATCATGGCAGACGGTAGAGATACAGTATAATCACTTCCTAAACCTTAATATGCAAATAAAACTTTGAATAAACTTATTACAAAACTTTTCACTGCAAATGATGCACGTAGGAAATAGCTAGTATAATCTCATTCTGTTCGTAAAGTGGTTTGTGATGTTTTTTTTTGTAAATCAATCCCCTTCTTTATGAAAGCATGTTTTTTGTCGAAATGGGCTTTTAATAATCCCATTTAAACGATTGAAAGATATAAAAACAGCCATATTGGCATTAGGGATTGTTGATACTGGTCCTTGGTATAAATGTAAATCTTTTTTTTAGGAGGATTAAAACTAAACTAACTTTTTTATTCGATAAATGTTTTGAATTTATGGAAACTGCGCTATTCTTTCATCCTTTTTAAGTTGAGAAGGATTTAAAAAAATTGCACAAGTTAGAAATTTCCAAGAATTTGAAACATAAGCAAACTTTTTAATGTTTTTAAAGGTTAAAATAATTGAATACATTTGCATCCTTGTTGTTTAAATCCTTATTTCCTGAAAGATTTATTGTGATGGAGGCTAATTAATTAACTGTATGGATTTTTTTATATCTGCAACGAAAAATCAAATTCAAACATAATTAATTATGCCAGATAATTCTTCGTTATATTTTAATAAAGTGCATCATCTACCAATCTTTCTTTCAATTTGGATATATAAGATTACTAACAAACATTCGAATATTGATCGCACGACTTGTTTTAAATAATTTAATGACAGTTATAGTAATGCTTAAAATCTAATTTTAATACATAGCTAAGACTAGATCCACATGTCCGAATTATTCTGAAGGTGAATTCTCAAACAATTGCGAAATTCTAGTCGATGTGAAGAACACGTCACTAATCTAATAGAGTTTTTCACACTACGATGCTTATAGGTAACTTTAACATAAATATGTTCGAAATACGATTTCGTGCGCAACAATTTGTTTTCTCGAGTAAATAATGATCTTGTTAATTATCATTTGTCGATGACAATCTTTCAACTTTTATTACCAAATTGCTGCTTTATTTTTCAAATTTGGTTTTCTCAACCATGTCTGTTCTTATCCTGTTTTGCAGCATTGCCACAAACATATTTTCTTGATGTTTTTGTGTTGAAATGAGGCTTTAGAAAATGAAATGCCACGTAGCTTTAATCATGCTGACGAAGTAGTGCTATTAAAATGTTTAACCCTGTTTTATCTGGGTACTTAATTTAATTTATGACGTCATCATTACGCTTGAACCTGCTCCACACAAAGTTCACTAGATATGGTTTCAATGAATAAGCTCAACATTCAATTGTTTACGGTGAGAGACGGTCTTGTTTGTTTGTTTGTTTATTTGCACATGCATATACACTTTTCACAATAGCTAGGCCAGGTTATAATTTATACAATGCACGTGTAATGAAGTTGTTCATATTTCAGATTTAATTATCTGCTAGATAAAGGACACATTCACAAAGTATTATGCACAATGAAAAACATGAGACCAAGTGTAAGAAAAATCATTAGAAGGAATTTTGTTTTCTATATACAATATACGAAATTTGTCTTATGTTTTCTTAAACATTTGATATGATGTTTTGAATTCATCTTTCAAATTCTGTTATCTGTTGATCAAGACCGTATATAGGGGGTGGGGGAATTGACCCTTCCCCAATTACCTCCGAAATCTGACAAATTTTACATATTCAATATAAAAGGAGAATTGCACTTTTTCAGTAAAAGTTCGATTTTTCTGTTTTAGAAATGTAATTATACTGCATTTTTGCATTATTACATTTTTAATGTGATTTTTCTAAGGTAAAAGTGCGATTTTTAAGGTAAAAACGCAATTTTTCTGCATTAAAATTGTGATTTTTCTTAGTTAAAAATACATTTTCTTTGCTGTAAAAGTGCGAACTAGAAATGCAACTATTCTGCAGTAAAAGTGCACTTTTTTATGGTATAAGTACGATTTTTAAGGCGGAAACACAAAATTTCTGCATTAAAAGTGCGATTTTTTAGGCAATAATCCACCCAAAGATTCTGGACTCAATCCCCTTGCTGTTGACAATTTTCTAAGAATTGAAATGCTATTCAGTTGTTACTGACAAGATTTGTTAAAACTTTTTTAAGTTCTTTGTCAAATACTGGACGAATCAGTCATGGGTGTCAATTGACAAATTTCACAATGCGCTGTGGACATTTGAGTCAGCATATCGTTGATCATTGGAAATAAACCAGATTTGATAACCAAAAGTCAACATTGGATGACAAATTTATATTGAATCGCATGCTAGTCTTTGCTGTATGTTTCTTGAAAAAAATAAAATATAATTGATCAGTTTCTCATGTTTGAAAATTGAGAATCTCCAGAAGTAGCCAGTAATCTCTCATGCACATTGGCTTGCTTTTTTACTGTTCCTTAAGGCCATGTTAATTATGTTGATTCCGGCATTTACATAAACAAGTGCATGCCAAGGTGCACATATAGGGTTCGTAAGTAACAAGTTAAACGTTGTGCAGACCCACATCCAGATTCGGAGGCGGATTAGTACATTCACTATTCAAATTCTTATTTGTACTATCCCAATGCTTACATCTGTGTGAAATCCCATAGAGTTCGTATATTCCTTGCAATGTTGTATCACATAAAAAGCCTGTAATAACACTGCTTGACAAGCAACTCGCATAACATATGGGTATGAAAAGATTTGCCATGCCTCAGCGTTATGCAACACACGTTTTATAACGTTTAATTTACGTGTATATTTCCTTCAGCATGTTAGACACGTATTTGCCTCCTATGGAATCGTTTAATCATTTAATTAAATGAATGAATTCTTTTTTTCATATTTTGTATTCATTCATTGTGCTCCTTCATCTGAAATTCAATTTTTGTACATCATGACATCGTTTGTCAATGCTTCATAGTTTTAAGATTGCAAGTTTTGGAGAGATTGTAGTTACGGTTTTGTTAAGTATTTTACCTGATAAATTTCATAAGGAACTTTGGCATTTCTAAGTTCTAACCCTCGATACGTATCACGTGATGGCAGGCTTAATAGTTAATTAGAAACACGGGAAAGTGTTATCATTTTTTGAATTACCCTGCAATGGTAATATTTGCTATATGACATATAGGGCGAATGAAGACAAGTTACCCAGTATTAATATCGTAAAATAGACATGCACTTTATGATACCAATATTTGGGTATAGAAGTATAACGTGACTGTCAGAATATACTGTATATAAGCTTAATTTATGAAAGCCAAATTAATCCCGTGCTAAGATTAATCAATGAAGTATTTTCTTAGCGAAACATCTGTAGCATCAATAATGTTTCGTGATATGTGTAATTTATAAATATGAAAAACATTGATGAAATTAGAAATTGATTATGTAAGTTACACGGTCATTGACTCCTAGTGGTTAATCCAGTTTCCAAACACGTAATTTCATACACAAAATAGAAAATGAACATGTAGAAATTCTATAAAATTGAAAATGTAAGATGTGATCCTATAGTGATGATAGCCGATTAATTTCGTCTTTACCATGATTTGTAAAAAATAAAAGGTTAAGTTTCCTGAATACTGTAAGCAACAAAGATTTGACCAATAATGCAGTATTGTTATGGTGTCATTTCAAATTAATCGAATTAAATGGAAAAAAATGCCATTTAATATATAAGGATGAAAATGATTTTGCAAAACTTATTAGGAGCAGCCGCAACAGTTTTGTGGCAAATTAACTGGATTCAAAAGCGGTTTATTTATCTACAATCAATGTTGAGAAAAATATCGAATGAAGGTAAGCAGCTTTTTGAAACAAAAAATGGCAGGCCTATATTCAATTAAAAATTGTTGACAACAGTTTCTGTAGCACTTTCCAATAAAAAAACACTTATAGTTTCACCAACAAGATAGGGGTACAGATAGTAAAAAGTTGTTTTCCCACAAAGAACTCTGGTCCCGCAATATCATCACAATTTACAGTCAATTAACAATAGCCCCCTTTTTGAAAATAATTAATTTACGAGGCTTGGCATGTTTAATTTTTTTTTCTTCATATTTTAATGTTTGATAGCAGTTTTGTTTTTTTGGTTTCATGAGCAGTTGCAAAATACGAACGATTTGCAGTAATAATGACAGAGATCAAAAGCTGAAGATTAAATAATACGTTGAAATTTTTGATCTAGTTCACCATTACTATAAAGAGCAATTAATAACTATCCCTTCATTACGTAATTGAAAACAATGTCCCACGCAATTTAAGCATGGCTTTGTGAAATTTCAATATCTGATTTCATATAGTCTATAATCAAGAAAAAAAATTACAGTGAGGGATTTTGAAATAGGATGAAGGAGATTCTTTCTAATCTGTAGAGTTTATAGTTTATGAACGTTTAAATCTCGCCTGTAGGGTGAAGGTTCGTCTAATTAGTGCGAGTAAATAATAGGTTCTTTATTGATTAAACGTACCTTATAGAAGGCAATTTGCAAACTTTGCAAGATGCATATACTATGTGTCGCAATTAATTTGGAAAATAGGTGTGCTGCCTAAGCAGGAATTTTTCTTATTTAAATTTGGACAGTTTATAGGCATCGAACGCCTTATTATTTATCAATTTTCGAGTCATTATGATTTGAAACTTGTTTGTTAGGAAACTGAACTTTTTTGTTAGTACTGGTTTTAGAGATTATCTTTGGAATACTTATAAGAGTATTCCATAGAAATAATAGGCCGAAAATATTGGTAGGATTTCAGGGGTTCGAACACTAACTGTAAATCCGTACTTACAAATTTGGAATGCAAAGCCAACGTAGCATCAATGCACTTGTTACGATTCAAGTATAACATCAGTACAATAAAAATACATTTAACAAAAATCCAAATGTAATCTGGGTTTCAAATATATGATAAGCTAATTGTTTTCGATGATGGTACCATGATTTTTATGTCAAACAACACGAACGTTTCTAAATGGAAAATATTGAATTGGCACACTTATAATTCTACACGTTGCATGGCTTAGTAAGACAATGTGTTCCGAATCTATATACCTAAATATGTGAACATATTTAATATCCATTTGTCAAGTGCAAGATCAATATATACAAATCCAACAAAAAATAACAGAACAAAGAAATAACAGCTACTTCTTTATTTTCCTCAAGAGCATGATGTAAATGTTGTAGCTGACCCAGTCTGACTGTTTATCTTTTAAATGACCATTTTCAGATGTTCATACAAGGCGTGGCCATGATTAAATACAACTTTCCCGCCCTGGTTCCGACCTAACAAGTATATGTCTTGAATAATGTTTGTTCAGTACTTTCCCTTCGAGAAACAAAACGCATTTTATTTTGAAAATAACTACAAATTTACCACAAAAAAAGAACACCCACCGTGTTTTTAATTGATTTGGTTTTAAAGGGTTTTTTTACTGATGACTGCTCATGAGAACTCATTTTTATACAAATCTACTTCAACACCCCTTCTAACAAAGCAGTTAACATTGATCAAACGGTAATTGACCCCCTGCCCTCATTTGTTCCAATAAATATTACAGTAAGGGTACTTTTATTACCACCAAAACATTGGTGTGCCGAAACATATCCAATAATACAACAAAAAACCCTTTTAGAAAAAAACAAAATTAATCTTACCTTCGGGGTAAGGAGTAGTCCAAAACGTCTGTAAGCATTTCAATTCTTCGAGCGATTCAACACTCTCCAAATGCTTATTTTGCTCGAAAGTCAAATTGAAATTGGAGCTTGTCCTCAAAACAATTTCAGTGAGGTTTTGCATCGTCGGTTGCATGGACAAGTTCACATGTGCATGGTCACAAAACGGGAAAAATGGACAAGTTGACAGGATAACTGTAAATCACATGGTTTTGTTGGAACTCCAAGTTGTGCGGTTAGAATCCTTCAAGTGGTTCATACAGAAACTGCTCTGCTCAATAAAAATGTTTACATGATTTAGAAAACAGATTGCCGGTCTCTCCTATTGGTTGCACTCGTTTAAGCACTAGCAGCAGGACTTATGATAGCGACTACCTGTAGTGAACTGAAGAAGAGCATAGCTCGCCAGTCTGCTTACAGGTAGGTGCTTGCTTGCTTGGCCACGTGGTTTCCCCACACCAGATAACATTGAACGAAGGACGGAAAGCAGTTTTATTGACAGACTGAGAGTGACACGGTCGCGACTGTATCGCGAGTGGGCAGATCGAGGCTCGCGAATTTCACGATGCGTTCAAAGACAAAGGGGGACATGGACTCTCTCGCTCCAAGAATCGGAAGATATATTTCTCAGACTTACATCTTTGATGTTCTCACGGTCCATATCCACTTTCAATTGGGCATAAAAAAAAACCTTAGTTTCTCTCAAATTGCAGTGGTCTGAAACGTTCACCGAGAATGCGATGGTATAAATAAATGAAGCTGTGTCTGAAAATCTTGAATCTGCTTCTCTCTCCCTCTCTCTGTGTGTTTTTCTGAAAACTCCTCACGATGCTCTTTTGGAAACTGGTTTATTTTAAAAACGTAGACGCCAGCTTTGAAAGATGCCTTCCTAAACATGCAATGCAATATACATGCAAAGTATACATTTATTCAGATTCGCTCTCTTTTAAACCGTATGCTCATTATGCCAAGAGAGATGTTCACAATTGTTTTATTGTTGTTACATAATTCAGACGAATAAGTTTTACGACGTGAAATTCAAGAATCTGTAAATTATACATCTCTTTTTTAAAATTTTATTTTAGTTTCTTCTTTTCTGTTTTTATGAATGTGATAAGAGGGAATATGCTTATTAAAGGAGGTTTATGTGAAAAATTGTGTAAACTAATTTTTCTGTAAATTGTTTCCAGCACCTGAAGAAGGTGTTGTGCTGCGAAATTAAAATAAACTTGTCGTCAAACTTATTCGTCTGATTTATTACAAACCACTGACCACTTGGTGTTAGACCCTATTAATTGTCAATATAATGTAACGATAGTTTTTTTTGAGATCCACATCTTTTAAGACATTTATGATCTTGAGGTTGATATCTTGGAATTATTGTATATATTGTATATATTTTTCAATGAAAGGAATTAACTTATGAAATCATTATATTGCTTTTACATTGTACAAAAATATGGATAGGTGCGGTTTTTTTTAAATTAAATAGATTCAATTCATGCACCCACTATTAACATGAAAGAACCATTTGAAAAATGGTTGGGGATATACCAAAATTTATTATAAAACATTTTAAGATACAACATATATTTTGATAGCCAGCTATGGCATTATGAAGTTTTACTTCAACTTAATGCGGCTATAAAGCCCTTATGAGCAATATTAGCATTAAAAAATGCCCTTTTTTTCTGCATAAATTGTTTATGTGCCTTTATCACGAAAAGAAAATTCCTCAAGTATTAAACATTTTCAGTTTTTTTGTATGACATCTGGTTTTCGAATAATAAACGAATATGCAAGACTTTTTGACAGATATAACAAAAGCAAACTCAATCTTCGCACATTATTAAGAACATTTTAGAAAAAGTATTCAGCGGTCCAATCATCTTTTGTTCTATTTCACGTGGTCGTATTGCGTCAGAACAGCGTATATGAACTATGCAATATTAAACATGTCTCCAGATTGTATGTGTTGCACTGGCCCATGAATTCTTTATACTCATTTTGAAAAAGAAGCACTGTACATTCAAGAAGACGTGAACAAATGTATCTAGATCTAAACATATTCCTTTATTTTCAAAATTCGTCGCTTTATAGAAACCGTTGAATTGGAAGGGGTTCCATATTCCACCTAGGTTAGAAAAATGACGTTTGACATACTGAATGTATGCAGATTTCTTAACACTATCTCGTAACAAGCATGCCCCTGTAGCTACAGCTTGAGGTAATCATACCAAATAGTCAGATCATAAGTCTCAAGAAACCAACTGTCCTGTCAATCTGAAATATTATGTTTTCTGAATTCAGAAACTGTCGATTTTTTGCCAAATTTATTCAATGCTGCAGGTTTAATTCAATTTTGACATTAGTAGATTTATGGCAATACTGCCTTTTTTAAAGATACTGGTGCAATATGAGATATTGTACATACTTTATTGTTATAATAATGCATAAGTTTTTCTGGTAGTCAAATATTTTGCCATATTCATAATAAGAATCTTCAAGTTAGTAGTGCAAATAATTTCATGAATCGTTAACAAGAGTGCAAGATTAGCATTTTTGAAATTTCGTCTTCACAACTACAGAGTCACCATGGATGTGGAAAAATCTGTAATATTAACACTCCCACATTTCGTTGAAACACCAGAACAGAATGGTCTCATGCCCTAAGCAACAATCAATAGCCTAGTCACCGAATAACCATTGCTCATCCAGGTCTACTTGGTGTAGACATTCATTAATTGTTTGATTAAGTATTGCTGGAGGGAGATTACATTTTCGTAGCAGCAGTCTTTAGTCGAGGCCTTCTTTTTAAGACAAAGCAAATTTTTTGATGAATTGAGGAAATGATTGTAAAGAAGAGGCGATCGATGTCTACTGTTTTCCAAAGGAGCATTCCCGTTATGTATGGTTGCATTTCCTGAAAAGCAAAACTTTCATAAGTGTTATTAAGGCGCAAAATTAATAGCTTCAATAAATTCATGTTTGTGGTGAGAAGGAGATTCTTATCCAGTCTGAGACTGTAATAAAACCCCATAGATTGGATATCAACGATATTTTCTTATGTCTACCATACTTACATATCCACATTTTTAAATAGGCCTGATGTGGCTTATTTTCTATCGGCTCGTGATGTCACCTGAGCAGCGTCTCAAGAGTTAACGTTAACCCAAAAAAGTGTCCCCAAAGAAGATTGCCAAAGTAGACATTCTATTTGCAACTGCAGACATTTCAACTGCCCCAGAAATGAAAAACAAAATTAGTGTTCTTGCAAGAAATTGAGACCACTTCCATTCAATCTGCTGTAATCTAGATTTGTGACGATAGGGCACATACTGTATATTAATTTTCCCTTTCATGCATTTCCTTAAGGCCAAAATTACCTCGTTGTACAGCCAACGTTAATGAAACATGGGGTTCGTGTCATATTCCATTACAAGAGTTTGGATGGCTCCTGATGCATGTAATCGCTGGTTCAGAATTAGTGTCAGCAGCCTTGCAACATCTGATGTTGCAGCTATCTCGTTTCCAGACAAATGTAATTAGCCGTCTTCTGCCTTTCTAATTTTAACAAAAGCAAAGGATTAATTCGGCTCACGAATGGCAGTAATGGAGCCATTCACCCAAAGAGTACACGGGATCCTGCAACATTTAGCGGAAGTTGGTATTATCCTCTGGCACTGGAGGATAAGTCAATAAACCCAGTGTTAATAACGAATAGAGGAATATATCGCCCACTAACAGGGCTAATTGAACACTTGCTTCTTAATTGTGTGCAGTTTTGGTATTTTTTTGATTTCTCAACTATGCAGTATGTAGCCCACCAATTATAGGCACCAGGGTGAACCACTGGTTAACCCTATTGGAGAATATGATTAAATGCGTAATAACTGACAGGTTTTAGTAGGAAGGTCGATACATGACGTACACAAAAAATTTCTGGGGATTACTGACCTCATTGGAGTGCCACCTATTGATACTATTAAAAAGCTTTTGTTTATAAGAACGTTTTGCTTGTATTTTATCCAGAGATGTATGGTTTTGTTTGGGTGTATGATATTTGTGCAATGTCCATTGAGCATTTCCGATATAAGATCACATGATGGTATGTGATGCGAATCCACATTAGGTATGCGAATTTCTAAGAACTAACCATCATCCAATTTGTCACTCTTCGCAATATACCTACTTGTAAGCGTACACTGTGTAAAATGGGGAAAAAATTATTTTCAGAGATTGCAAAAACTGCATATTTCAGAACTTCTGATTATTAGAATAAACGAATGTAAATTCTGGACAATCTTGACGACTTGTTTGATGTTTTGCAGGGACAGTTTCAGTCTCATCAATATCCTAGTTAAAGAAGTTTGAGGTTAATGAGTGGAGCTAATAGACAGTTATTGTGAAAAACATGTGTCCACCATGACTACATTTAGGTAAAATGGGCAAACGTTGAAGAGGATATTCGCATTAGCTTATAGTCCACACCAACGAAAGCAAGGCTTTTGAGAACTTGTTAGCGATAAAAGTGTGCTTACCAGGTTTCTGTCCCGATGTTTCAGCAAACTTCTGGACGTTTTTTGCTCTCAATAGCATGCTCCTGAAAGCTTGTTTTAATGTCTCATGTTTCGTGTTTCATATTTGCATGTTTCGTGTTTCATGTTTTCTGCTATTGCTCCGTTGGTGTGGACCCGGCTTTAGTCTTAATTTTAAACATTGTTCTGATCAATGGCGGATTCTGTCAAACATATCGATTGACAGGGTACAAAGCGTACCCTACCCACAACTATCTTTTTTAAATAAATATATGTTAAAAGCTATTACTAAGCTACTAAAATGCAAATCACATGCAAAAAGAAGGAACAATAATAGTAAGCATCCGTCTTGGCACGAAGTTCGGTCAAAGGATTTGAGTGATTATGTCTACTCAAATATCATTTCGCGTCTGGACCTCAACGTATCCCAATTTAGAGAGGGGAATTAACATTTCTGTCACACTCGCGGAATGGTGGCAACTACTGCCTTTAACAAATCTGGCTGGCCTACGCTGAACCATCTCTATATCCTGAATATGAACCATCCCTGTGAGGAGTCCAAATAGGAGCTAAGAAAGGATAACATGCTGGTGATGGAAGTTTTAGAAATCGTTGTCACTGACGTTGAAAGTAATACTTTTTTCAATGTTCATTCAGTATTTTTTTAATTACTATTTATCTGCTTCTTGCATTTAGATCCAAATGTTTTGATGTAGTAGTCACGTTCAGGGGCAATAGGTTTCCGGATAACCAATGCTTTCATGTAGTTTGTAGGAAGTCATAGTGTATTTTCGTGAACCTGTATTGAATGCCAAGTGATCTTAATTCATTTGAAGCATTGGAGCAAAGCTTGTTCTAGCTTGCGTTAATAGCGTTGAGGAAATTGTTGATATGAATTTGATGGCGAATTATATGGGATTTAAATTAGATTTGGGAACTTAAATTTGAATGCTAGCAGCATTCCCATATGTACGACTAACTATATGCATGTACCCGGAAAAGGTAGTTTTTATTCATTCAACGCTGTTCTTTTTTGTGCTGAAGAGTTTTGTTGGAAAAAAAACCTCACCATCATACTTTTCTATACGTGAAACTCTTTATTCTATTAGAAAGTATATCAGTTTTTAAATTTCTGGATTCTATACTTTATGTAGATAACTGCGCAGAACTTAGCTCATGAAAATTAATGACAGCATTTTAGTGTACGTAAGCTTTCTAAACTTAAAAAAATTACTAAGATAAAATTTCAAGCTAGAAAGACTATATATGTGAACAAATTTAATTTCGAAATACAGTCATATATTTCTGGATGTTGCAACCGACAACAGCAAAAGTAATTTCTTCTTAGAAGCCAAAATACAGGGTACCCACAAAGTCCCGGACAATCTAAAAAATAATATAAAATACAAGTAAAAAAGACAATTCTGCATGTTTTATAAAAAGCAGAATTGCAATATTTGTGTCAAATAAATAGCTTTTTACAGAGGAAAAGTGCTTTGCTGTCTGTTTGCTTCTTGAACTAAGTTCTTTTACAAAAGTTTGGTCTAGAGAATCAAGATAAGTGGTTTTTCTTCTGCGAGTACTGTATATGAACTTATATAGACTTTTGCAATTTCTTGTTTTTCTTATTAGTATCAATAATTGATAATACCCAGGGGATAACACAGAATGTCAAGTTACTTATAATGGAAACCAACTTGTCTCAAACATTTGAGAATGAAATTGCATTTATGCTGACAATCGACCTCATTAACTTTAATAATCTAGAAAAATTACCTAATTTTCTCATCATTGAATTCACTTTATGAATTATTTATTCTCACTTTCATTGCCTCGTGGCGTTGAGTTTTTATCTACAATGTATACGTTTTTGTCTTAACAGTTGTATACCACGAAGGTTTTGTAAATAAGGGATCAGTATCCTGTTCTCTGTCAACTTTTCAAATTTTGAAATTCAATCTTCGAAACTGAATCTCCGACGAATTGGTGCACACGTATTGCAGATATATTTTTTGATAGAGGCTTACTGCTGCTGATTTTATGTTGCTTATGTTTCTCGATATAATATAATCTTGTTTTCTTGCTGCACCATGTAAAGATATAGTCACGGAAATAAGGAAATTTTATCATAGTCTTCTTGACTTTTGCAGATCAGTGTCTATAATTTATGGAAGTTGAAATTATATATATGTATTCTGAAATCCGATATCATTTATATGCTTCTTCTGCATGGTAATTACCTTCGAAATACGCATATCTACAAATAATTGCGTAATTTTAGCTAATATAATTAGATGCATGAGGTTGTTGTCAATTCTGATGTATACGGTATTGTAGCATTGCCACTTTATACCAATGCAATTACAGAATATCATACGCATTCATTAAATTATTTGATAGGGTTTTTAATTTTTATATATACGGTAGCCATAGGCAATATGTAAGATTATACGTATATATATATACTATATATTTACTTAGGAATCCTCGTTAATCCACTATATAACACTGCGTGCGTTTCTTAAATTTAATTGCATAAATTCATATTTCATGTAATTTCTTTTTTCCTTTTTTTTGGTAATTATAAATTACTTTTACAATGTAAACAAGCTTGTAAAGACATTATTAATGTTACGTTTTTGCAAATGTTTCTGGGATCTACAAATCGTCTATTTAATTATTACAAATTTCGTATCAACATACGAGTATTTTCTTGCAATCGATACTATGTATGGCACCCATTTCATTATTTTTATTGCTTTCGACCTTTACTCGTGGCTGTTATTTGGACAGCCCAGTTCTAAATTGTTATCTGTTTGATTTTTTAGAAAATCCCAAAAAATATTGAAACATAAAGGAATAAGAGCGTATTTACTGTTCCAAAAAAATTGGATATAATAAAATGTAGTTCATCATTTTTTTTATTGTATCTCCAACGCTATTTTAAAGATATATTTTTAACAAAACAGTATGTTTTAGTGTCATCTTTCAAGTTATCTTTTATAGTCCCAATTTTCACTCGGCAATCCAGTATATTTTGGCCTACTTTTGCTAATTACGCAGTCTTTATACTTAACCATATTATATGATTTTAGTATTTGCCAATTTTTAGTTTTATAATATTCTACTCACTTATCATGCAATTTGTTTACATTTGCAGCAACATTCCTTTCGTCGTATGTTCTCATAAAATACAGTGACTTGATTTAATTACCAAAAATCTTCAATGAATTTATTTACAATCGTATAATGTCATGTAACTACAGGCATTCAGTAAAGGGATCCTTGTCTGATGTTACAAAATCCATTCTTGAGACATCATTTCACTCTGTTGAAAAAAGTAGTTTATAATTAAATCAGCTTTCTAAATTAAATTTACAAACCAGCGTGTAAAATTGTATTTAAATGGTAAAGTGTAGACATAAAATGGAACTCGCTGAAAATACAATTATTCTTGACATAATGACAGTTTGGGGATTTGTCTAGGTTGAAATACGTATTCTGTACTTTAAAGTCCACAGTGACTGCAACATTAAATCCCAAATCTTGTATAATGGATAAACAAACAAAAAAGTCAGGCAGATTGGCCCCAGTTAATTAAATTTCCATTATTTAAGCCCTCTCATGAGCCATCGACTCATTCAACAATTGGACTAAACATAATAATTCGGCACTACAATTTTAATCCATAAAACAACGGTTTAATCTAACTTGTTATAAACTGCAAATTTTAATTATGCACAAGTCGAACGAAGGTTAGTAGCATACTAAGGATCCTCAGTTATCGCAGTATAATAAGGATCTTTTTCAGGGGCGCCGAGAGCCAGGGCCGGGCCCGGGGGAAAGGGAGGAGGTCAAGGCCAAATATGTCATCACATTTTGGAGGGGGGGGGTAGATGGTTCTCGTTTTTGCCTTAGAAAAAGTGCGTTTTTACCATAGAAAATGTGCGTTTTTACCATAGCAATATTGCGTTTTTACCATAGAAAAATTGCGTTTTTAACGTAGAAAAATTGCGTTTTTAACGTAGAAAAATTGCGTTTGTAACGTAGAAAAATTGCGTTCTTACCATAGCAAAATTGCGTTTTTACCAAAGAAAATTTGCATTTTTACCATGGAGA
>JAQGAE010001573.1:0-22163 GCA_034696685.1 Julus scandinavius
TTGCTGATTTATCAAGCTATTTTAAACAATTTTTATTTTTATTTAATCTCTTTTTGTTTGACTGTGAGTGTCGTTGCCAAATTTACCCATTGAAAGGGATAGGGTTTCAATCCCTCTTAATGTGGTTACACCTGGTTTACTCTTGCCATATCTCCGAGTTTGTATGGTTAATTAATAGTGTCTATAATCAGTTTTTTTTTGCGAAATACATTTAAATTAAAAGCTATTATTAAGCTACCAAAACGTAATTAATATTTATAACACATTGGCTAATGTTTAAGCAGGCCCACTTGCCATCGGGGGCCCATTTGGCATCTGGCCAGTCCGCCACGTGCTCCCGTTTTCCAAATCACGTGTGAAAACATAATTTGTGTATTATACCACAAACAGCATAGTTTGTATTTGTAATGCATTGTTTAATTGTCTGTGAACATCGTATGGTCATTTCGAATGTCCCTTCCTCGAAAAATCACAATAAAGCTGTTGAAGTATCCCATTGGAAAAAGCCAGCCCATTCCGTGTTCTTAAGCCAGGGCCATTGAAACGGCCCCGAAATCAATAAGAAACATTAGGACGATGAGAAAGAGTCTTGCCGTGAAAAGGGGTTAATGCAGACAGGGATGGGCACGGCTAGTATTTAAGCAAGGCATTTGCACTGCATGCTCTTCAAAACATTCCACTTTCCAACAAAAGCAAAAAGTACAGAGCCCCGAGTCCATTCTGAAAAGTATCGATTGGACATCAGGTCTGTAAATCATGCACGGTGGAGTGGAAATAAAGGCAAATGGCCGACAGCTGTTGTCCAGTAATTATTCATTCATTAACTGGAGTTGCGGTGCATTATCTGCGCAGTGAACGGTTCTCCAAACTGACCAGCCAATTGGCAGATGGACCTCCCATTACGGCTAATTGTCGCGTTGAAACCAACTCGTCTGAAAAATTGAAATGACCCAAACATAGTTCCTTCCAGGCCACAAACAGAGCAGGCGAAATTCCGAAAAAGCCGATGATGGATCGTGCCAAATCCCGATTAGTTCAATCGGCCGTTAACGCCATTGTCCAACGTGGCTATCACAACTCATTGGAGTTTTGGTGCAACCCGTATACAAACAACGCCACTAGTGCCATTAAACGATTTTATATACCGCCTCGTTAAAACGTAATCAGCGCTCAGCACGCTCCAGTGCCTAATTTATATCGTAATTTGGGCGAACGAAATAGCCAAGCTTTGCCTATTAAATTAAGCTTAAATTCTAATAATTCTTCCTGGAAATTTCATTTTTGTAGAACAAACTCCGAAAGCGCTAAGAAGTGATTAAGTGGAAACTCTTTGGAAGAGACAAGATACAAGAATCTGGTTTTTTTTAATAGCAGTCAAGATTCCTAAACAGCAAGACAAAGCACACCAACGAAAATAATTCTGTAATAATTTTCGTTTAATATAGTATGTATATATGGATGTGATTCCCACAACTGAGTAGTGATACAAATAACGTGAAACTTAGATTAAAAAAACCAACGGCACTAAAACATCTTAAAGACCCACGAAATATATTAGGGTAAGCATGTTGAGTATACAAATATGTTGGACCCTGTATGTATGACACGTATATGGGCATACGCAATATTGAAAATGGCTTATAACCTATGTCCGGTTTCTGATATTATCAATTTATGATCATGTGCTCTGTTATACGTATGACCACACATATATACGGTACAGTATGTCCAAGCGTATCCAATTTCTGTTATGTCCATATTTGCGCAATATATGACCATATATATTGCCATGACATTTCTAAATGATTTCAGATATGTTAGGAGAATACCATATATTGCTATATAGTCGATAATTAACTTTTGAATCAGGGACAGTATACAGCAGAATCAAACACGCAAAAAAAACGTTGTTTTGGTGCCTTTTTAAAATTAACAAAATGTATATGCTTGACGCTGTTTTATGAACTAATTGTGATAAGTATATATGCAGTATATAAGTGAAACGTTTCTTCACATTCCGAGACCAGACAATTTGAAAACACCGCAAAGTTACATTCTTAGTAAGAATAGTTTAAATTACTTCAGATTACAGTGGAACTTTGTTTACGAACGTCTCTTCTTACAAACAATTCGGTTTACGAACACCACGTGTTGTTTCGCTTTGCGAACGATGTTTCAGTGTACGAACACATTTGTCTGGACCACCAATCAAAGGTCCGAGCTTCTGCAATTTTTTTCTAGTTCCGGCAGAACATCTTTGTTACTAATCAGTTTTACTAAATATATACAAGTAATATCAAAAATGTTATAATTTCCAAGTATTTAAATTAAAATCGATATTAGTTTCAAATATATAACCTAAATTGCAAATATGGCAAAAGTTCGTCTCTTGTTTTATCCACGCCAATAGCAGAAAAAAATAGCATTCAAAAAATTGCCTCCAAAATTCAGGTGCGTCTTATACTCGCGTCTTGTACTACTTTTTTTTTAAAAATTGCTTAAAAATTAAGGTGCGTTTTATAGTCCGTAGCGTCTTATAGTCCTAAAATACGGTAATTAACAACAGAATAGAGTATAATAATACAAATTTCCCTAATTGAAACAATGTTTGTTAAAGTAAATTTCTTAAACATAATCTGCAAAATGAACTTCATTGACAGAGACGTCAACATGACGTCACCACGTGGGTGTCTTTATTTCCTATATTGTTGGAAATCATGGATGTTTATTAAACTGCTTTCTTGTAATATTACTGTTATATTTATTTCCTTTCTGTATTTTTTCCACACATAAAGCCATAACAGTATAAAAAATATTCTAGGACAAAGAACGCATTATTGGGATTTACATTAATTGCAATGGGAAAATTTGATTCGGATTACGAACTTTTCGGTTCACGAACAGGGTCAATGAACGGATTAAGTTCGTAAACCGAGGTTCCATGCACTGTATATCATCACATAAACTGTACTAATCTATGCAAGAAGATGAGCAAACCATGGTCGTTTCTTATTTTTTTCGCGCTTTGTCCACATAGAAATAAACAAATAAGTAAAAAATCCGAAACTTAAATAAATCTTATAAAGAGGAGAAAAAAAACGTATTCTAAATTTTCCATTTCCACCTATACATTTTATGTGTCTATGTTGGCAGTGTCAATGCCCATGTGAAGCCATGCCACTATAAAGATATAGATATCTGAGAATACTTCTCTCTTGAGATATCTTGTCAATACAAGATATGCTAAGCACAGTCCTATAAATACAACACTCGATACCATCGCCTGCAGAGGGCACTGTTATCGCCCAATAATAGTATTAACAGTACATGTGATATGGAGATCATGTATACACTCTGATCCATCTCACATACTATATAGAATATCGCATCCACATCAGAACGGCGCGAGGAAACATACTTGGGAAAGACGTAATGGGTTTATTTCTTCAATATGTCAAAAGTCTAGAAAAGTAGTAATTTACCTGGGCCATTATCTTTCGTGATTGGTATTGATATCCCTCGCTTGCTCTTTAATTTGGCAGTATCGAAACGGATAAAATGAGCAGTTAAAAGATCATTGTCAGACATGAAATTGCACTTAATGCACTTTTGATGTGAGCTGCCGTGCGGTGAAAACAAATAAAAAATCAATGCCGTCGACTTAAATACAGGCCGGCTGCGAACTAATAGAAAATTAAAGGGTGGCCCACGGCGTCAGGGAGTGTCACTCAAGGGCCTACTTGCATTTCAGTCACTGCCCCATCACACCTCGAAACGCTTATTGGCCATGTACCAAAACATTTGTGCCACTTTTCATTATTGGAAACATACAATACATATATACATATAGCCCAGTCAATAAGTCCATAAAATATGCCAAGCCAATCTGGATACAGTGCGCCACCTATCGGCATGAACAACTTTTCAGAATCAACTTCCACCATCTTGGAATGATGGTTCAAATTTAAAATTCCAAGGTTACAAGGAATATAGGACATTACATGGCCCCATAGTATATAAACTCGTACATGACCCCTTGCTTTTAGTGTTCAATAGATTATCGAAAACCTTTTGGGAAAACGAACAGCACTAGCGGAAGACAAGGAGGTAATGCGATTAACAATGAAAGTAGTAAATGCTTTCAAATCCGTTATTGGTCCTTGGGCATTGACTCGTTGTCATGTTATGGCTGCCTGATAGAAAATGCCATTGTCTCTGTCAGAAATTGTAGAAAAGCCCGGGGTCACGCAGAGAGCAGACAAGTGCGAAAAAATAAAAACCAGATTGGATTTCTTTATCGCCTTCAGAAATGAACAGTGAAATGAAATTCAATGGCCCTTTGCCGGTGATTTTTCGTTGGCAGGCTTAAAGCATTTTTACTTCGCTCAAAGGGATGCGGGAGAACTTTCTTCAGATGGCAATGACAAGAATTTGAAATTTTTTGGAAAAGGAGAAGAAATAAATTATCCTCAACTGATCGAAAATCTCCTCTCATTACACATCTTTTAAAGAGTATCTCAAACCCAAAATTTAAAAGTTAACGTGAAAATAACTAAATACATGCAATGTTTACGAGGATGCGGGCAATACTGATCTTGAAAACTAAAAGCAGACCTGTAGAGATACTTACAAAAAAAATACTAAAACAAATATTAAAAATTGGTATAAAGGACATTATTTTATTCCAAACATAAAAGGCTGCTTCCTGTCAAGGTGCTGGACCTTGAAGCAGCATTACTGCACAAGTGAGGTTGTAGAGCGGTGCAGTGTAGTGAAAGAATCCTAGTTTAGGAACTACAGTAGTTCCTCCTACCAGAGGGTTCGTCTCAAAGGGCTGATTATGCCTAAGCAAGTAACGCTAGTTTTAAACATTTTGTGAAAATCGTTCATCATTTCGGAATTACCCATTAAGTTAGCCCCACCGCATTTTTCATTCCGTTTAAAGCATTAAATAGTCAATTTTTCATCTTAGTTTTTCATGGGTGAGGAATTTGTCTATTCATCACAGCAATGATTTCGAGTAATTTCTATGGCATAAAATTGCTTCTTGAAAATTGGGAAATGTAAGGCGCCCATGTTCACAGCTTTAACGCCAAAGTTCATGCGATAAGTCTCGTATTTCAGTTTGGTAATTGAAATTCCATGCCTGTATTGATTTCTCCATGAGGCATTTCCTTGCTCACCTAATTCCTATAAAGTTTTAGATTTTCAGAAAACTTCAGCCATTCAGGAGGCGCTTGCAGCAAACAAAACCTGATTATCGTTATCGAACGATTAAAGGAAGTGAAACTTGACACTATTAACACCTGGTTAAACTAATCAGAGTTTGGTGAAACCCACCTTCAATATCTTTTATAACCTTGCATACCTATCTCCAGTTCGCTGATGTTTAATGTGCACACAACAAGAATTTCATTATAGGACGCAATTAAAATTCCTTTAGCATCAGACTGGATGAAACTTTAATGAGCCGATAAATCTTGATGAAACCGCAGAAAGCTACGGATAACTTTTCCAGTTCATTCCTGGCTTCTTGCCACACGATGAGACCAGAGTCGTGCAGTTATGAGATTAATCTCCTGATATCTTGCGCTATCAAATCTAACCTTATCTTTTTAAGGTCGAACTTTTTCACTTAAGGAGGCACTTTTAAGATTATAAAAGCTGTAGCTCATCTTTATTGGGCCTTCCAAAGCTCTGTATAGCCAACCACAAAAGAGTCTTTAAGAGCAGCGCAATTATCGAATCCACTCCATGACGCCATTTTGACGGTGACAAATCTCCTAGATGGCTGTTTGGAGCATTCCCACTCGTTTTTCCAGAAATCTATCCATACTTTCATCAGCAAAACACAAGCCGATTAAAACGTACCCTTAAGCATTTAGCCATACGATGATGTGGCCATAGCATACTTGTTTATCAAGTATGCAGTAATGGCAACCCTGGACATTAACCAATTAAACGATAATGCGTTGGTCAATTCTCAAAGATGGAGTCAGAGCCCCAAGAAGGATGAGGGTAGGAAGAAAAAGAAAAAGTACATGTGGTAGAAAAGCAAGAAAAAAATATAAAGATACACGTTAGATGGAAAGACTTTCAGCAGATCACTAGATAACCCATCCGCAATCCTCTTTTGACCATTACTCAAGATTCTTGGCAGGAACTGTCCCGTCAGGACGGATGGGCAATCAAGCACGTTAAAGTATACTCCAAGGCGCCATTTTGGTGACATGGAAGAAGTCTCTTATTGACACCACTAATGGACGTTAAGCATTTTACACCATCGTCTGGATTTTTCAAGCATGATCACATGCAGAAATTTTACATTTCAGCGATCTATGCAAAATTGTCTTGTAAAGCAATAAAATTTTCAGTTTACTAAAGATTATTTCGATAAAATGTATAATCAAAACCCAAAAAAACTATAACACGTAAACGTAAAAGTAGTGGAAACTACATTTCCAGCAAAGTCGTACAATGGAACCACGGTTTACAAACACTTTGCAAACACATACTGTTTCGCTTCACGAACAATGCTTTAGTTCACGAACACATTTCTCTGAACCACCAATCAATGATCCGAGTTTCTGCGATTGTTTTACTAGTTCCAGCCAAACATCTTTGTTAAGGATAGGTTTTACTAAATACAAGAAACATCAAAAATGTGTTACAATTTCCAAAAATTTAAATTAAAATCGATATTAGTTTCAAGGATAGCCTACATTGCAAATATGGCAAAAGTTCGTCTTTTGTTTCATCCACGCCAATTGCAGATTCCATTGATGACGTCGATATAAGACTTAAATCATATACTAATTACCAACAGAATAGAGTATAATAATACAAATTTTCGTAATGGAAACAATGTTTGTTAAAGTAAATTTCTTAAACAGAATCTGCAAATGAACTTGATTCACAGCAACGTCAGCATGACGCCACCACGTGGGTGTCTTTATTTCCTAAAATGCTGGAAAAGATGGATGTATATATTAAACTGCTTTCTTCTAATATTATTGTTATATTTATTGCCTTTCTGTATTATTTCCACACATAAAGCCATAACATGTTAAATTAAAATTCTAGGACAAAGAACGATTTATTTGAATTTACATTAATTGCAATAAGAAAAATTGATTCGGATCACGAACTTTTCGGTTCACGAACAGAATCAAGGAACGGATTAAAAGTTCGTAAACCAAGGTTCCACTGTATTTCCATTGTTTTATGGAAACTGATTAACGATGCAATTTTACTGTTCATGTAAGTATATGTTATTATTTGTACATATAGTACGTTATTATTTCTCAAACGCGTATATGTACATTGCAAGTGCATACGAGACCTGAATCTGAAAACTAACTATATTTCACTGCACATATAAATCTTCGAACGTGAAACACTTATTACTTATAAACAAGTAAAGGGAAAACCCTGATTAATTTAATATATATATATATATATATGTGTTAGGCAAAAGCACCTTGAGTCTTATTCTATCCCGTTCGCGTGTACGAAAACTAGAATGGGATTAATACAGGCCTACATTAATTAGATTTGAGATACGTGAAATAGGAAACCTCAGACATTTGCTATTAATAAATTATCTTTCGCAATTATGCTCACAGCTGGTTGTCAAACTCCGATATATTTTAAGCACGGAAGAGCGTTGCATTTCGTTTTACAATTCCCCGTTTATCATTTCGCTTTAATTTCTTAGAAAGCCAAGCAGCATTAAGCGCATTACGTATGCAAATGAAGCTTCTGTTTTCCTAACATTTGAAACGATTCATCGTCGGAATCTGCAGCCAGGTTTCAGATAAGCTTGTTTGATTATGCGCCATCACGCACTTTAATAATTTATACGAAAGCATTAAACTGAAAAAGAACCACACGATTGAAATTCAGTCTATATAAGATTTTGGTACAGGACTGATCGAAAATTGATCTGATAAATAAAGACCGTAAGATTATGGTCTATAGTACCATACGAAAGTAACTGGACTGCAGTAAAGAAAAGAAAAGGGTAAGGTAAATCCTACCTTCCAACACGCAACACAACACTTACATGATCAGAACAAGGAACATGTTAAACTTCACTGACCACGTTTTTTACATGTGTACTTGAAGGCTAGGTTTCATCATATGAGAAGACCAATAACTGAATGACTTATAGCTATGGCTCTGTCCTCTTGAGTTGGCTATTACATTTTGAACTTTATTGTATACATGTTCCCAATTCTGTAGCTGGTCCATATGGGTGGTTCGATAGTTTATAAGAATGTAATTTGCAATGTTATATCAATATTGAAAATGCAGGTGGTTTGGATGCATGTACTTAAATATATTATGTGGGGCTTGTAATATGGATTTTGTTAGCAAAAATAGAATGTTCAGGTTGAAATATGGCTGTATAATTATGTATTCCATTTCATATGTCAGTAGCATGTATATTTTTTAAAGTTATTAAGAGGGATCAGAACCCTATCCTTTTCAATGGATCGGGCTTGCA
Source organism: Julus scandinavius (assembly GCA_034696685.1). NCBI lineage: Eukaryota > Metazoa > Arthropoda > Diplopoda > Julida > Julidae > Julus > Julus scandinavius. The sequence goes on from JAQGAE010001573.1 coordinate 8,510, forward strand.
AACATACTCACAGTTGAATGAGGGCGGTTTGGGTGGGGATGAGAATTGTTTGGGGTGACGTGATAGATAGGTAAGGGCCTCATCTTTTGTTTTTGACTTTGAAATGGTAGATTTTTTTTAAAATTAATAAACAAGTTTGAAAAATGTTCGTTATTTTGCACACGCTGCCAGCAGGTGGCAGCATGAGATAGGCAAATTGTGAGTGCTAAAATTCAAATAATAATTTAGTAAATATTAATTTTAAAAAATCTACTATTTTAACGCGAAAAATGACACGATCAGTACCTTGCTGATTTATTCAGCTATTTTAAACAAGTTTTATTTTTATTTAATGTTTTTTTGTGTTTGATTGTGAGTGTCGTTGAAAATTTGACCCATTGAAATGGATAGGGTTCTAACCCTCCTTAACAGTGAGTGACAGTTAGACTTTAACTGATTCTGTCTAAGTTAAAGGGTACTAGGTTAAAACATTGAAATACCAAAGCTAATGCAACTAAACTGTGCAACATTTTTATATTTTACATTCAAAACATTGAATTAAATCTTAATTCAATTTATTCCAGTTTATCACGTACGCATCCTTTTACATTACTTTCACATTTACCATATCTGTAAAGAGTTACGTTTTCTTTGCATTAAGGGTAGATTTACCAGACTTTTATCATTACGCGTGTATGGGATTTGATGGTCAACCGTATTCCGCTCATGACATTTTCACCTTTCACGTGTACATTTTTAATAAACATGTCTAAAACGCGTACAGCATATCTTGACAATTTTCCAACATCCCGCCATTCCTTCTCACTTAAACATTTAATAGAACGTAACTACAAAGAGCATAAATAATATCCTTATAGTGACCCCTGCCAAACCGACGAACCTAATATGACAATGGCACAGAAACAGCACAAAAAACCAAAAAAAAACCCATCATGATCGTCCATTTGGCAATGGATCGAAATTAGGTCCACGCTTTGCAAACTTATTCTTCTTTGCAGCATTCAAGTAACAGCATATCGCGTATTGAGCCGCCATTTTTCAACATGGCCTGCCAATAATCTTTGCAATTTTCATTACTCAGCGGGTGATAGATCTGAGTCTGCAAAAGCCGCAATTGGCATATATATTGTGCCCTGAACCCTAGGTGATAAATGACAATAAGGCTGACGGAAGAAGACTATGGGAGAAGAGACCGACGATGAATTTAATACATCATGATGCGCCACTGCTGCGCGAATCAATGGGGGAGGGAGACAGAAACAGAAAAAAAAAATGCCCTGAAATATACATGTGAAGGGCAGCGAGAGAATGCAATGGTACATACTAACAAAATCCATACAAACTGCAGGGAAACAAATAACCAACATTAGCTAGGGTTGCACCAGCTACAGTATGAATCGAAAATACTAGAGCTTTGATCGAACACATACCAAATAATCAACAGCTAACAGAAATAAGTTTCATAGATTGATACAAATGAAGGTATTTTTTTTTAAATATAAAATTATTTTTTAATATTTTTATTAAAATTTACAATGGTGTAGTAATAATAAAAGTATTAATTTCAGAGTGTACAGTAGCCTTGAAAATTGAAAAAAGTCGGGAAATGTTGCTTGAATTTGTATCAACTAACTAGGAAAAGAGTGGAATTATGCTTGAAATTCGTGTTAAACACCAGTTTATGCTGTAATTTCCTGTTTGGGTGGGAAAAATTTCATATAAAGAAACGAAAAGAAACCACCAATTTTTGTAAAATTATGCAGCACATTTTTCAGACTTATAGAAAATATTGTGGCAATTAGTCGTCGAAGGGGTCTTTAAAATCTTAAAAGAAAAGTCTTCAAATCCTTGAAATTTCCAGCAAATGTACTGGACACTCTGCCCAAATTTGCCCGTTCAGTGTTGGTTCACGTGTTTAAAGAAGATTATATATCTTTAGAAAAGAATGAAATTTTAACAGTCGAATTAACTATTTGACAATGGTAAAACCCACCAAAAACTATCTTTTCTAAACCATTGCAAGGGTTTGAAGAAGAGGTTCAAATGTCATTCATTGACATTTGAAATTATATTTGGAGAAATCCATTTTAATACTGTGGGCTCCCCTTTTGCACTACCTCACACCAGGAGTCCCAATAACGATGTTTTAGCCAAAGCTGATAACGTTGCAGTATCTGCATTGTGTGGCCAGTTTGTTAACCATGCACAAAATGTCTAAATACAGGGTGGCCAACAAGTTGACAAAATAAAAGTTGAACTGCCACCTACGAGAAGGACGAGGATAAAACAGAAGTTCCAGAAGTTTCCACAACATGTCAGACATCCTAACCGAAATGTAGGGTGGCAAAAAAACCTCGCGGGGATTTCAATCCTCGTTGATTTGTCTCGTGCATTGAAACGTGAACATCACATTTGTCATTGCCCAAATCGTGATTTTCCAGACTGCTGCCATCAGCATAGACCTCCGACGTTCAGGTTTTAATCAATAAAGGCACGCGGTTATATAAACTGCAACTGTGTAGTATCTTGTGGTTTTTGTCTATTTCGTTTTGAAACGTTTCAATCCCTGAGTGCACAACACTGTTCCTCCTCAAGTCATTAATTGGGGCACGCGTTGCAACGGCGCATCTTCCGTCATAAATTATAATGAAAGCGTATTAGCTCCACAGTGAAATGACCCCGGGTGACCCCGAGCTGACAACCAGATATATCACCGCTTCGTGCACATCTTTACCGTGAGAGAAGTTGCAACAACAACAACAACATCCTACAGGCCACAAAGGCTAAATCTTCGCATGCTACATATTCTCATTTTTTTCTTTTTCTTCTGCTTCCAGAGCTGGCTATTTTATATATTGCAACAGCCTTCCGAAAATCGATATGAATAGCATTTGGGAAATTTTACAGGCCTCAACTAAAATAGAGCTTACAATTCTCTGCGAAATGCAATCACGGTTTTCAATACAAGCTTAAAATATTTCTTTTCTTGTCATAAAATGCGTAGCAGCTCGACGAAACGCGCTTGGTAAATGCCAAAAATTGCTCAGTTTTATAACGTATTATGTATGTCAAAAAATAAATATTCAATCGTTTCTGCAATATTTTAGGGATTTAAAAAAATAAATAACCAAAGCCATAGCAACGCGGCGTATTCGTGGGATGTATATATAACCTTGTATACTCTATAGCTTTAAAGAAATGATTTTTCAATTTTCATTTTTCAGAATTATTGCAATTCAAATCGATTAAAACTGTTATTGAAAAACTGAAAAAGAAATACTCACCAATGGTGGAAACAGATTACATCGTCAGACACATGATCAAATTGGCTTTCTAAAAATAAAAAATAAATGCAATTAGTGAATGAGAAGACATTCTGGCACTATACCTTTTTAGTTATTTATAACTAAAAATAAATGAATACCATACGATAATGTATAGAGACATGGTATAAACATATCACCAATTATAATAGTTTTACGTTAAAAATAAATTTCCAGCATACTCATTTGTTATAACAGGATTATCTTTCCAAATTTTTATATTGCAGAATTTGATTAGATAAGTGTTATAAGCGAATCATAGAAGTTGTGGTACTTTCACATAATCTCATCAGATTACCCCAGGTAACGATAAGTTACATATGTCCATAAAATATTTTGGTTGTCTGGTATAATGCGAAAGTATCTAAACAGAACATCGTTTTAAGGGCCAATTCGCTATATTCAATGCATAAGTTGTGCTTATAGCACAAGCTCCACAATTACAGTGGAACCTCGGTTTACGAAAGTCTGTCTACAAACACCATTGGTTGTTTCGCTTCACGAACGATTCGTCAGTTTGCGAACACATTTCTCTGGAACACCAATCAAAGGTCCGAGTTTCTGCAATTTCTTTACTACTTCCAACAAAACATCATTGCTACGGATAAGTCTTACTGAATTCAAGAATCATCAAAAATGTGTTAGAATTTCCAAGGATTCAAAATAAAAGCGGTATTAGTTTCAAGGATACAGCCTACATTGCAAATATGACAAAAGTTCGTCTCTTGTTTTATCCACGCCAATTGCAGATGCTATGGATGACAATCCATTGATGACGTCGATTTCAGAATTAAATCATATAATTAACAACATAACAAGAGTATAATAATACACATTTTCATGATGGAAACAATGTTTGTTAAAGTTAATTCCTTAAGCAGAATCTACAAATGAACTTGATTCACAGAAACGTCAGCATGACGTCACCACGTGGGTGTCTTTATTTCCTATAATGTTGGAAATCATGGATGTATATATTAAATTACTTTCTTCTAATATCACTGTTATAGTTATTTCCTTTCTGTATTATTTCCACACATAAAGACATAACATATTAAAACAAATTTCTAGGAAAAAGAACGCATTATTTGGATTTACATTAATTGCAATGTGGAAAACTGATTCGGATCACGAACTTTTCGGTTCACGAACAAGGTCAAGGAACGGATTAGGTTCGTAAACCGAGGTTCCACTGCATATTAACGGCAAACATGGCATCCTCATCAATACAAATGTATACTGTAAACTGAATTTTTATTTTGCAGCACTTAGATTAGCTAATGGACGTTTGGCATCCCATTCGATACAGCGCCATCTAATGAGAGTGACAAAAACCTTATGCATAATACATAGGATTAAACTTATTCCAGTTGTAGGGTTATACCATAATAATATGCAGCATCCATCACCGAGACTATTCAAACAGAACAGGGGAGGATTTCACAACGACGAAACCGTTCTGAAATTCTCCTGATATTAATGATTGTTGAACGCTGATCGTGCATTTCAACCAAGCAAACCCACTTTGCATAATGAGTGTGCAATGCCACGCTACAAAAATGCTCGCATTGTTAGTAGAGTGCATTAGTAGAAAAAGAAGAAGGGAAAATCTCCCGGAGCAAGGTGTTTGTCGTTAATTTATGATCGCGTTGCAGAGACAACCTTGGCAAATGTGCTGATTGAGAGAAATGAATTGAACGCACTAGGTCTAAGAAAAACAAATGGGGCATCAAGCACGCATTATCATGCATCAAACGAAATTCAATAAAAACTGAATGAATGAAGCCATACGCACTCGCTATTGTTGTCTGTTTCAATTTATATGATAATCCCAACGACAACTAAATACAACGAAACCCCATTAATGCGATCAATTTGCGAAGAAAGCGTATGTCTAGGATCACAAGGAGGCAATTTTCTTTTTTCAAACCAAAACGCAGAGCCACCATCTAAATGTATGTGGACTGCTTTCAAAAATTCGGAACGAAATTAGATATAGATGAATTAAAAGCCTTTGGATGTAACAACCCATTAAAAGTACACCGAAGGTGAGCATATGGCCGTAATGATTATATTTTTAAGAATTTTTTTTGTCTGAAGTTAGGAAAACCAGCCGCTTTTAGGTTGATAAATTAAACTCGTTTTATTGGATTTTAGTTACCTAAATCCATATGGTTGTCTGCGCCACGTTCTTTAAAGCGTAGAGAATGACTAAGAACCTTTATATAATTTGGGATTCGTAATGTCAACTGGGCACCAAAGAATCTAATGTCTTCTGAGATGCTAATGTCGCATAACCTTTAAAATCCGAAAATCGTCATTACATTACGTTCTTAATGATTCATTAAGGACAGAGGGTATGGCCATGCTGTTCATGATGCAGTGCAATTAGAACATAGTTTTTAAGTACTTTTCTCAAATTCATTGCATTCGTTCAGCGTAGTAGACGACAATTACACTGCAGATGACAAAATCCTGATCCCTTATAATCCACATTTTTGCCAGATACCAGATATGGAACAATATTTATTATTGCATCTAATGGCATGTCACATTTATATCATTTTCTTGAAATTGAATTTTAAAAAACAACCCACCTTCATATTAGTATTCGGTCAATACCTTCCTTGCCAAATTTCAAAGATCTATGGCATTACATTCAGTTTGTGACACCCACCATGTTTTTTTGTGTGCAAGTTCACTCTTTTTAACAATAGTTTTTGGAGTGTGTCAGACGTCACAGCAGAAGAAGTTGGACATTTATATGTTGTGGCAATGCTGAAAGCGAGTCGACCTTAAGGCTAACAAGATTTCGAGAGCTGGCAGATATTCAGTCCAACCTCACTCCATCTCAACCATGGTACAAGTTGGAAAAATCTCACGTGCCAATCTGACCTTTAACATTTCATCACGCGGAGGAAATGACGACGCTAAGAACCATGGGAAAATACCGGATGAAGACATCAGAAAATCAAACGAAATCTGCCAATCAGAAAGCACCAAATGGCTCGCAGGCGGTTTATTTATGGCTAGAAGTTCATAAAGGTTTATATGTGCAAATGTTTAAGGCTACGAGGACTATTCGCATTTTTCAATATTTTACAGCCAAGGTGATTCACCCTTATGAAGATGATTTTTCTAAACAGATTCTCATTTGACAGGCAAAATTTAATTTATGAAGACATCTAGCTAGTAAGATAAAAATCAATATAAACCAATTATTTATGTGTCTAACATCCAAGAGATCATGACTTCTACTGTATAATCAAACCCTTCACAAACAAGACCATATTACAAATTTGTAAAGGTAATCCCATTTTTTTATCACAATAGGCTTACATAATGGAAGGGAGTGAATAATTTCATTTGTCATTTTTGTGCATCATTACTGCTAATTGTGTTAATTGCTGGCCTCATTTGTCACAAACCTACGAGAACACTGGTAATTTGTTGATGTCCGTTTAACATATGCCGAGTCACACACATTTCCCTCAAGCCTCGAATTTGCAAAATTTACCGATGGGAATTTGCATCAATGACTGCGCACGATTTTCAAAATTTCATATTTCAACTAAAAGCCCTTCTACAGATCTATGGGAAATCGATAAATGCGTAAACCACGACTGGCTGCATCGTATATATAACTGTATAAGTATATATTAGCCAAAATATGTGTGATGATGAACGCTGTATATATAAAATAAAAATATACTCACATTAATGTCATTGTTGAAAGCGCCATCAACAACATTTAACTATAACGATGGAGAAGTGCATTTTCGATATCTGAATATGTTAATGAATCCAACAGATTCCCAGAAACTCGAGGAAACAAAGATACATACTACATGAAGGGTGTTTGCACGTCAAATATCACGAATTTATGTCAGAAAATTGTTAATAGTTCGGCTACAGCAACGAAGCCTGCAATTTCGTTTTAAATATTCAGATAAACACAATACAATTTTCCATCACATCGTAAGGGTCACACATTAATGGTGTCACGATTTTTTCTATATTTTAAACTACTTTCCAAGAAGAAAGCGTGACGTCCATTATGGATGGTTCTTCATGATTATTCCGAAATACCATCATGTTTCCATCTACGTTTTATTGTGTGTGTGTTAGGAAGAGGTGCTATCATGGACGATTTACTGGCATCAGTACACAGTATTCAAACGATTTACTGCACGCTATAATGCATTTATAAGAATGATTTCCAACATGATTATTTTTCGGTTCTGTCTTTATCGATAAAAAAGCGTGTAGAACACAGGTATGAGGTGGATAAAAAGGAGTCTTGATACACATCTAACCCATTTAAACCGTTACTAAATTTGCAAACCGCGTCTCATTTATTACACAGTACAAATGTGGAAGAAAAGGCTACACGGGGAGGGGGGAGAGCGTCGAAGCACTTATCATGGAGCGCCGTAGTGGTGACGCGACCACGTGATTGATTTCACCCCATGAATCTCCTCGCTGAACGCAGCCATTGATTGATTAGAATAAAAGGAGCCCCAGTGCACGTGAGCACAACTGCCAAAGTGAAAACCGGTGGCAGATCTGCTCACGAAAACAAAAACCGGAGCTAATAGAGTAGCACTAATGTGCTCGGGGTTGCCCCAGCCTATTAATAACGGGACCGAATCTCCGAAGGCCATTATTCACGCTGAAATAAAATATGAAAAGTATATCGATATGAAAACCCATGAGAAAACAAGAAAGGCGTAAATTGAATTTTTTTCCACCATTTTTTTTTTTTTTTTTTTTTTTTTGCAGGTCTGGCATTGCCTAAAAGGTATTACAGATGAGAGAGCATTGTATACGAGAGTGGAGAATTAAATTATACGTGCATGGAAAATGGTATTGCTAAATGGGGTGTTGAAATTCGTGTTCGCCGTGCACCGGTGCGGGCAACTTCGCATTAATGACTATCAAAGGCGTTTAATACCAGCGCGTAATTACTCCTCTTTTTGAGAACGTGTTTAAAGTTAATAAAAAGTGTTCAGCGGCATCTAGATGTTCACCATCGGCAGATTAGCATAATCTCATTTGTCTGTAAATTGAAGTTGGTTAGGAGTTTCAAATAGGTGTTTAACAAAACTTAGACCGTGGCGCCATCCAATGACAGAAAAGTCAACTGCCGAAAATAGCGTGCTTATAAACAAACAGGGCATGAAGCGTACACGCAACCGTCACAGATCACGATATGTGTTAATGGATGGTGACTGTGGCGCCACACCATATTTACATTTAACAAAGATGAATTATGGGAGTAGTACACGTTTTCAGTAAATTTCATTAAAAAAAGTTACGTTATACGTCAACTCTACTTTATGTTACCTGTAATATGAACACTTAAAAAATCTCCAAATATGAACAACCAATTTTGATTCACATTTTCACAGACTCGGGTCAGTTTCAAATTACTCTGTTTAAATAAAAGCACAATAAGTAGTGCTAAAAAATAAGTTTCTGGAAAATTGTAACACATATGAAGAATCTCCATATAGTGTTATACCTCTAGTCCCATTGTCTTTGTGTTCTATTATCTTGTATATTGCTGGCGTGCACAGCTATAATATACATTTCGGTCACAGTGTGCGTCAGTACTAAACAAACACTAAGTATGGATTACTAATTCGATGCCAAGAGTAATTAACGAACGCCTCGTTTTACAAGCGCCTTTTTTATTTTTTTATTTCACGAACAAGACAGGATATATGGTTGCAATTACAAAGATCGATTTAATAATGAATTTTTTTAGCTAATGAAAAGGAGTCACGTATATAGAAAATTACTACTTTTATAGATAATAATCGAGTAGTATCAAGGGGAAGGTGTGTTTAGGAGGTGGGTAAGGAGGAATTAGGAGGGGGGAATGATGTATTGATCGCCGAAAATGTTAGCTTATATCATTGTTATTATAAAGACAAACCAAAATTGTAGAGACCAGAGGATAGAAAAGAGCCAAATATCACGTCAGAAATTCATTTAGACATGTATTGTTCGTATTTGTGCATTGTAATTACCAAATCACTTAAAATGCTGACCTAGATGCTTGATGGCAATTTCCTCCATCAAAATCGATTCCAATAATGATATCCTTTAGCTACTTTGAAAAAGCGCCTTAACATAAATTGGTTACAAATAATTAAAAAGTCAACAAATTTCGTTATTAGCAGAACAATTCAGGTGTATCAAATGAATAATGCATGCTGGTATTGGCAAATTACGCTACTGTTGCATAGCTTAGGCTTTGCAGTGATGTACATTTGTTCAACAAGCAAAAAAATATAGACAGGGGTACACAAACAGACCCCAAAATTTCGAACATGTCAGCAGTTTAAACATGTGCTGACCCAATTTTAAAATGTCGCATTTTAATTGGCTGGACCTACTGCAATGGGGCTTTTAGAAGTGCTGTTAAAAAAAATGAGGTTTTGACTAAAAGTTGATCTTGCAGTCTGTCTATCTTGGCAGGCCTGTGCAAGCTGCATTTGTGCCTATTTCACAAAAGACACTCAACTTGTGGACCTTTTCAGAGCTGCTTGAATCTACTGCCCACATATGGTGCATATGCGCAGTAGATTCAAGCAGCTGTGAAAAGGTTCACAAGTTGAGTGTCTTTTGTGAAATGGGCAGAAATGCAGCTAGCACAGGCCTGCCAAGATAGACTGCAAGATCAACTTTCAGTTAGAACCTCCTTTTTTCAACAGCACTTTTAAAAGCCCCATTGCAGTAAGTCCAGGTTAAATTAACTGATTAGACTGCAGACATGTGTGAAATTTTGGGGTCTGTTTGAGTACTCATAAATTGAATTAATCCATTCAAAAAAACAACAACCTGATTTTAGCAATTTACGCATATTTAAAATTATTAGACTTTAGTAACCATTCTTCATTTTAACATTTCTAAAACTGCATGCGATAATAACACCAAAAAAAGATTGATAAGGATGAAAATATGTGTGATAAAGTATTACGAAGTTTTCGTAATACTGCATCATAGCTGTAATGCAGACTAGTACATACTGTACATGGGATTTTGGAGCCAAAATGTTAGTTTCCCTACATGACTCCAATGCAAGCAGTGTTTGCCTCCAAACCCCATAGGCATCCAGTCAAGTAAAATAATATTATAACATGTTTGAAAAACAACATCCAGAAAAAAAAGCAGGAAAATAAACCAAATATGCAGTATATTTCTTTAGGGCTCCAAACACAAACCTTAGAGATGACGCTGTATTTCAGCTCCATTGACGATTATACAAATATATAGGCAATGGCACCTCAGGATAGATATCAAAGTTACATATAAATAAACAAACCAAAATAAATATTTACATCGAATCGGTTCTATCATTTTGTTTACTTTACAATGACAGGATCGCTAAAATAATCCCACGATATTCGCGCATTGATACAGGGTTGTGCTGAACATTAATAAAGATTGTATTAAAGTTGCTTGTTAATGTTATTAATATGTTAAGTATCCTATACAATGGAACATCGGTTTACGAATGCCTATTTACGAACAATTCGGTTTACGAACATCACGTGTTGTTTCGCATTATGAACGATGCTTCAATTTACGAACACATTTCTCTGGACCACCAATCATAGGACCGAATTTCTGAAATTGTTTTACTAGTTCCAGCAGAACATCTTTGTTACAGATAAGTTTTACTAAATACAAGAAATATCAAAAATGTGTTAGAATTTCAAAAAGGTTCAAATTAAAATCGATATTAGTTCCAAGGATGGCAAAAGTTCGTCTCTTGTTTTATCCTCGCCAATTGCAGATGCAATGGATGACAATCCATTGATGACGTCTATTTGAGACTTAAATCATATAATTAACAACAGAATAGAGGATAATAATACACATTTTTCTAAAGGAAACAATGATTGTTAAAGTAAATTTCTTAAACAGAATCTGCAAATGAGCTTGGTTTACAGCAACGTCAGCATGACGATACCACGTGGGTGTCTTTATTTCCTATAATGTTGGAAATCATGGATGTATATATTAAACTGCTTTCTTCTAATATTACTGGTATATTTATTTCCTTTCTGTATTAATTCCACACATAAGCCATAACATGTTAAAAAAAATCGAGGGCAAAGAACGCATTATTTTGGATTTACATTAATTGCAATTGAAAAAAATTGATTCGGTTAACGAACGTTTTGGTTCACGAACAGGGTCAAGAAACGGATTAAGTTCAACTGCATCTGAAAACACTAAAAAAATACAAATAAACAAAACGTGTGCCAGTAAAATATTGCCTAAAACATGTTTTAATACTATATAATTTCAAAAATGCCAATGTAAGCCTATGCAACACTGTGTTGTTATTAATTAGAAGCAACAGAAATTTAAATTACTAAATAAAATATACACAGTAGCTCTTCAAATATACGACTGTCTCATGAGTATAAAGAGTATGTATACATGTTAACACACAAGCCACGTATTTTGTAAAAAGCATGCATGTAGTGTGTGTATCGTGCCTCCAATTCCATTAGTGAATGTCTCCGGGTGGAAAGATAAAATGATTTATCAAAACTGAAAATCATTCATGCGCATCCATTTTAAATTCACGCAGAGCAAATGCTTGTGATGCTGATATTATGGATAGATATCACTGTGCCACAAATGAAAATATTTTTAAAAAATGATCCACATGTATATTTTTTTGGAATTGAGTGAATAAAAAAATACAGGGTTATTCATTAAAGGTAAACAAGTTGTTTTGTTTATGAAAAGTAACATTTTTGAAAATGAAATTTTATTCGGTAGGTACCCTGTGGAGCACATAAATATAAAACAATATATTATTGTATGAAAACTCATATACAGTATATAATATGCACCTTGCATGCCAAACTAATCATTTTGTATGCGATCAGGCCCGTTTCTAGGCACAACTCAACAACATATATTGTTAGTCAGTACTACAACCTCTTAACTAGAAAGACTTGAATGTACATTAAAACTATTTGTCAATTAAATATAATGGAATTTTCTAGACAACACAGTTGTTTAAAATATTCCCAAAAATCCTCTTGAGAAATGTACAAAAGGCATAAAAAAATGTTATCATTTCAGCCATCTTATGTATGACCAAAGTGGACCCACAAGGTGCATCTTTGAGTCCCCACCCCCGCTTCTTGCTCTTCCCCATCGTTGATTTCGATCCGTTTCTTATAAGCCATGATGAGCAATAAGTAGGTTTGGTAGATGGGGTCTTGCACGCCATATATATAGCGATTGGTAGGCACTATGGGGAAATCAGGACTTTATATCGCTTGATTCGTCAAATTACAATCGCCCTAACAAGCCCACGATTGTGTTAATTCGTTTACACACGGGCATGTTAACGGATCCATAGTTTCTCCGTAACGACTTTTTCTTTTTTCTTCTCATCCCAATAAGTCCATCTCAGATGAGAAAATCGTCGATTGCTATAATCTTTTATACCATTGCGTGCTCGCCAGAAAAACAACAACAAAACAATAATGGTGCTTCCACCTATGGCGCTCTGCCCCTGAAAAACTCTTCCCCAACTGCGCTATTCAATTAGTCGCCAATAAACTGCCCATAGGTCCGCAAAAATAAACAACAATATTGTTTCAGCCAGACTAAGTGGATTAACGACCACGCTAGAATTCCTCTAATTGCGTATAAATGCTACAGCTACTCCCATATTACTTTGACACGGAAGAAGAACTGGCCAGAGACTTTCCATAAGTTTAAGATTATACTTGAGATTCAATTTTACAAGGAAAGTGTACTGAAGAAAGGTGTTATTCAACCAGCTTCATAATTAACTAACTAAATATCGTGTGTCATCTCGTCACTGTTGGCATTTATATCCTCGTGTGACGCTGAAATCCGCCAGGTACAGGTGCATTTCGAGATGACTTAACAACGCCATCTGTGGAAACATGTAAACTTGACAACCCTTGTATTGTTTTCCACAAATGGTTTTATAAAGTCATCCTGAATTATACAGAATTCTTATTTAGGCCATGGTGTCTGTACAAAATTGAAGCATATTTCAAAGATTCCTAGTCTCGTGCTGTAATTTTCAAAGACCACTCCCACGAATAATTACCAAAATATTTCAAAGAAATTTCTCTATAGAATTTAAAAAAAAAAAAAAAAACAGGTGTTTTTTCCAATTAACAGAAATTTTTCGACGCAAGGACGACCCCAAAGACTACAGACTAAAATGCAGCATTTTGTCAACTATATCAACGCAAAAGATAAATAAGAACTATACGGCGCTTCATGTAACAAATGAGCTTGTGTGGTGGCGC
>JAQGAE010001574.1:0-22155 GCA_034696685.1 Julus scandinavius
TCCGACTTACGACCTCTACCATCCTCCGACTTACGACCTCTACCATCCTCCGACTTACGACCTCTACCATCCTCCGAATTACGACCTCTACCATCCTCCGAATTACGACCTCTACCATCCTCCGACTTACGATCTCTAAAATCCTCCGACTTACGACCTGTACCACCCTCCGACTTACGACCTGTACCACCCTCCGACTTACGACTTAATCAGTACCTACTTTTAGTCGTCACTCAAATTCATGCAGTAATCAATTACTTCCCAACACTGATGCCTACTCGATTAGATTAATACTCAATAACATTTATAATCACTTGTTGTGAGTAAATTTGTAATCGAGTGGATTGTACTCATATGTTTGAGTATATTTGTGTTCGATTACTTTTGTACTCAGCAGTATTCTCCACGTTATACTCAAATATACCTAACATACTCAATTACATTTGTAGTCATAACTTCTGATTACTGTAATACTCAATTACATTTATACTCACTCTTTGTGAGCACTTGTGTAATCTAGTACAATGTACTTTTAAGTTTTGAGTATTTTTATACTCAGTTTATACTTTTTACTCACTACTGTTACTCGTTACTCAGATTATTTAATGTACTCAATTACTGCCCAACACTGGGTGCAACCATTAGTTACACTAACATCTATCACAAATTGTATGCAAACATATTTACAAAAATATCGATTGCGATATTTTTTAGATGCATGCCCATAGATCGAGTTATTGTACGAACTCTGCACTAAACTAACACGGTGTAAAGATAACTACAGGAAATAAAAGCTGTAGCCACATATGGATTTTATTAGGCTTGCTTATGCATACATTATTATACATATATAGTAGTATGTGTATATCTTTCGAATATTTGAATTTGTCGTTAGTCGGCAAATGTAAAGATTCTTTTATAATTGTCAGGGTTTGAAACATGAATGCGTATACAGTTGTTGTTCAATAAAGTATGATGAAAAGAATTTGAAGAGGGTTGGCTGGATGTCTGACTCCGGTCCTGGGATTTTCTTTGAATAAAAAGGACCCCTTCTTGGGAAGGGGGCTACACCCACTAGTACTTTATATTCATGCCATATAGATCTTTGGGAACTAAAACGGACGATTTATATAAGCCTAGAAATAATTGTCGAATGGTACTCAAATGTAATTTTTTCATGTTACATATTGAGCTTGTATACGCTCGATATATATATATGTTCTTCCTTCCTGCACCATAATCTGACTAATTCTGACTAATATTAACCCTTTTCTTAAATCAAGTGCCTTAATAAATACCACAAGTAATCCCATTAGCACAACTGTAATTATTTCACTGTTTTCCATTAAAACAGAATTTTCGGTACCTTTTCATACCTTTTGTTATTTTTTGGTAATTCAGATTTTAATTCATAATGGCCCTTATTAATGGAAATATAGTTGTCTTTTTTGGTTTATTCCCTTCGCAAAGTGGCGAACATGCAATTGTTTCGAGAATTCGGTTCATGAATAACACATTCTATACAGTTGTATAATTTAATAAGATTGGGAACACATTTCCGGATCTAATAACGTAAACAACTTTTGAAACTTAAATTTGTTTTTTATTTACAAAAAAAATTGGTGCAAAAATCATTTTTAAACTAAATTTTGTTTTCCTCCACCAGAATCAGGGAGTGACATCTTCAATATTAGTTCTGCCGATAAACGCGAAATTTGGTGTGTTTGTAAGCAGAGGTTCCTATGTAGGGTGAGAGACATTCACCATGGGTAGGGCTTGTGGGGTGGTTTCTAGCCTCTAAGGCAGACAGAATATTGGAAGGGAATCAACACGTGCCTAGCAGATGGTAATCATGGCAGCCCTGTCCCATTATGGTTCTCCATCCCTTCAGACGTTGAAACGTGGGTCCAGGTGCAGATTTTCCCACCCTCCCCAACATTTCCCGACGGTCCCCTCAATGTGAGGGTAGCGTTGGCTCGTGCCATTGTCGCGAGCCAAATGCGGGATTTTTTGAATTTTATTATCAGATAGGAGTGGGCATCTGCAACAGACAGTTCGATCGCCTTCAGTCAGTCGTGCTTTACAATTTGGAATTTCGTTAAAAACAAAAGTGAAAATGCTACACGATAGGATTTTTAACCAACGTCTACATAATCCAAAGGTTCAGTGTTCGAACCCAGCGGAATTTCAACCCCAGCAATGGTATCAGCAACAAATGCTATTTGGTAATGCAAATTTACCCCAAATTCAACCGAAAAAACGAAGGAAGCCACCCACGCGACCATTGCTACCTAACAATAAGGAGAATTACATACCTTTCGAACTAATTAATCCAATCAATATCAACAATAACAATAATAACAATATTCGATTTCGAAAACCTACCAGACAGTCAACGGAAAATTATCTTCATCAAAGTGGGCCTCTGAGAAGTGAGTAAATAATATTGAATAGTTTTGTTTGATTTGTAATATGTGCCTTGAAGAAAACTTATATGAAATCAAAAACGACCTTAACAAAGTAAAATTGGCGGGTTGCATAGCTGAACCGTTCAGTGCTTATCACATCCCCCCTTTCCAAAACCTCTGGTGCAGCAGATGTTATTATTGACCCATACTTAACGACTAAAATAACACCGGATTTGAAAATGTGTTGTTTGCTAAATAGACAAAGATGGATTCATTAAAATAAACCTAGCAGTGTTTCATTCAAATTTGGAAAATATATAGTATTCGTAACTTTATATTTAGAGGGGTAAAAATGTGGTATAAATAGACTTTCATTTAGTTACATAATGGAATGCATATGCTTGTATTTTATGTCAGTATGCCACTTTATACAATTACAGGTGGGTTTTTACAATTCTAATCAACACGAATTTTACAAGTATTACTTAAATTCTTTCTTTACAAACATGAAACCTTTAAAGAATTCGACATCTATACACGTACATGCAATGCATCGGTTATAATGGCAAAGAATGAGAAAAAAAAAACATACTGTTGACAGACAAAACTGTATAATGGGCCGATTGATATACTATGTATGCGTGTAATTTAAAAGTGTGAAATGTCCATTTAGAAAGAAATTAAAGCTTTGAAGAACAGTAACTTATTCAAACTTGTTTTCTTGGATATTTTTTGCCAACTTTGTTTATGGTATTTTTGATGCAAACATCTTTTGCATCAATCAGTAAACATTTATTGAATTTCGCAGAATATCGATTTAGCTAAAACTTGATTTTTAAAAAGTTACTCGACGATTTATGTTTAAAAAAGCGGTCACGCAATTCATTTTAACCGATATAAAACGAATCGGTTAAAACGTGCGTTTGGGCATGCGCTCTCTTCATGACCTCGCACATTTCAACATTTCAACCGATCAAGGCCTAATATGGGGAGATCCCACCCAATAGTTATTGAAAATATCCACAGAGTGTATGTAGTTAGTCCAATTCAAATTTTGAAAATACCTAATTTTTATGTAACTTGCTAAAGAACTAATATTGTTTTTAGAAATTTCACCCACACATTCAGAAAAATAAATGCTACGAATTACAATATTGGTTTGGGGTTATTTAAAATAAAGGTTTTTATCTAAATTTGAAAGCCAAGTTTTGAACTCTGTTAGTTGCTCAGCTCGGGTGGGATACTGCAGAGATGGATGATGTAGACCTGGTACACATCCGGAAGCGGGTAAGACTCCTTCATTGGAGTCCCCATTGTGGGGGGCATCGACGGCTCCTCACACCCGGGCGTGGGTATCCTGTGAAGCTCTGCCTCGGCAGGGTGGAGGGTACTCATTAACGAACCCACTGTGGGCATGAGCCCACGGTGGGCCCTATGTTTACGTTTTATATCCCCATTTGTTACATGAAATCACCAAACCTAGGTTCGAGCCCCGGCTCTCACTGCGTTTTTATAAAATTAATTTTGTTGAAGGGTCAATGATAAACGAGCACGTGGGAGCGTTTTCAACCCAGGTCTCCATTTTTAAATTTCATTTGGGTTATGGATAGTATCACGGGTATGTAATAAATCATTCTTTGGCAGTCGATTGCAATTGAAAAAATACTTAAACTCTAGTGGTTATCTTGCCCTTACTGTAAAGTGTATCACTGAATTGTTTCCAATTTGTTATTCTTTTATTGAATTTCTTTTGTAATGACAGAAACCTAAAGTTGGGCTAATTACGGCATTTGTTGAGCTAAATTATGCTATTTAATAGGTTTTAATTCATGTTTTAATTCAACTTTTCGCACCGATAGTGAACAATTTGTATTTTGTATCAACTCTTGTGGATATATTGCTTACCCCTGACACTGGGCGGCGTGATTTTTTTTCTGAATTACGCCCCCCCCCCCCTCCCCTCCCAAAAGTGTCATGACATATACGGCCTTGCAACCGATTATACGTAAATTCGATTTTTAATCGGCTAAAATGACTTGCGTGACCACACCTATTCTAAAACAGCTAACCAGCATTCGAAATAATCTCTTTAAAAAGTTGTCGCCTTTGTTTTTTTTTATGACACATTTTAGTTTAATGCATTGCATAATTTCGGTAGACTTGAACGGTAAAGCTACGTGCGGGGCATAACGAATTTGACAAGGCGCTCGAAAAGCGCTCTAGAGCCTCATTAATGATGCAAGAATTTGTGACGTTGCCAAAATCAGGGCATGAGTGGGCGTGTCCTTGCCGTCACTGGCGCTGGCATTCCAAAATGGCCGCCTCCGTGCAGGCGTCTTAACTTTCCGACGCTTTAAGTCCCATTTTTCAGTTCATTTGAGCGTAAAAAAGCAAGAATTCAAATTTCCATTTTTAGCTCTAAACCTCCTCGAAACTCCTTGTGCCAAATGCGAAATTGATGCACCGAGCGAAGGGCTCGACTGGACATCGGCAATAATGGACAGTAAGAACTACGATGAGATTCGCAACTTGACTCTTTTATTTTTCCTAGACCGGTTGGTGGACAAAGGTCAAGCGAGGACACTCCATGACCTCTCTTGTCAATTTGGAACCAAAGGGTTCACCAAGGAGATGCGCCAGATCGCCGGGGGAAGTCAGTCAGGCCTGCGCAAGTTCCTATCCCAATATCCGTCCCTTTTCACCATAGATGGCGAATACGTCTCCATTACGTGCTACAACACCAGCGGGAATGGTTCCTCCGAGAACGGTCAGTCTGGCGGGGGGTCGAGCAGCAGTGGCCGCAGGGATTATGCGGTGGAGGCCGTCGAGTACTTTCAAGACAAGCTGGAACAGTACGGAGCGGCTGAAGTGCCCATTAAGAGCCTCTTGGGGCACAGGTCTCAGGCTACGCCCGAGGTCCGACACATCTCTGGTCAGCACATCCGAGAGTTCAAGGATTTCTTGCTCAAGTATCCGGAAGCGTTCGTAGTCCGCGACGACTATGTTGTCCTACGTAAGCACTGGGATACCATCAGCGAAGGTGGCGCCAATGCTGGTGGGGTTCTGGAACGCAGAGAGCCCTCGCCCACCCCGTCTTTGGAGCTCCCTACGATTGACCCTCAGCTGACCGCGCACATCCTGGACTTTTGCCGCCATGTTGTAGACACGCGTGGTCCTACCCACGTCGATTTCATATTCAATCAGTTGTCCATAAAGTTCCCTCGAGAATCATATTCGCAACTGGTAAAAAATGCCCAAGATTTGAACGTCCTCCTCAAAATGCATTCCGATAGCTTTCTGGTGCAAGGCGGCATCGTTTCCGTGTTGGCACCAAAGTTCTCGTCTGCCACCAATGTCACTTCGCCCCGTGCCAATTCCACACCAGCCAACAACCATACTTACAACTGTCTAAACAGTGCAACCACAGCCAGTCCCATAGTTTCGCCGTCTTCCAAATCGAATCCTCCGGCCTCTCAAAGTTTTAAGCAACGACTCATGTCTCACCTGCTGAAAGCAGTTGCCGATAACAATGCGATGGAGCAAAGGGTTTATCAGTCATCTTCGGCACCTGCAGCAGGACATCCGTTCAATTCGACCACCTGCTCAACTTTCGATGTATCCCAAATGAATGCCAAGCTTTTGAAGAACACCAAAATTATCACCAAGGTAAAGGAATGCCAGACCATCGTGGCCCGGCTACAGGCAGTTCCAAATACAGTGGTGTCTTTCGACGCAGAGGGTGTGAATTTGGGACCACAAGGCCCCATGACGCTCCTGCAAATGGGGACAGCCGATGGACAAATTTATATATTTGATGTCGCTACCACCAAGGAGCTGCTCATTGAAGGAGGCCTGAAACTTATTCTTGAGTCCACTGATATTATGAAAGTAAGTTGACTGCCAATACTTTTGCATGCCTATTGCTTCTGTTTTAATTATGTTTGTATTCGGAGATTGTGAAGACTGCAATACAAAATAATGTCACAACGTTTGTACTTTAAAATTTAGATGCTTAACCTGTTTAAACTGTACCAGAAGCATAGGCAGTAGAAGGATTCAAATCAAACTTCCAAGTGTTCACATTTATACAATTCTGATTATGCATTTTTATCTTATTTGATTGAAATCTTTTGCAACTGCATTCTAAATGTTTATTGCTTGTGCTAATTGATTATTTGCAAGAAATGATTATTGCAATCTGTTGTTAGAACAGGTTTTCACAAAGCTTTTTGAATAGCTTTTTATCTCACATTACATTGGTGTGTACCTATACATAGTGCAATAATATCTGAGCTTAAAGTTTGATTCAGCCATGCCAGGATTCAATGCTTATGGAATAGATTTTACCCAATTTACTTCACTTTAGCTAATGCCTTTCATCAAGACATGGTTAAAATCTTGTAATATTAACTGTTTATATTATGCATCGACCTATAAAACCTTAAAACTGTTCACATTAATTATATTTGCAATTTGATTTATACAAGTTTTTCTGAAAAAAAGAAAAAAACAAATTCATGGTTAATTTACACTTTTTCTGCTTTTATAATCTATTGAATTCACGACATATTTTTCATGTAGTTACTATAGATATTATGGAGCAACCTGTGCATGCCCTAATGAAAACCTAATGATTTTGGCACTTGAATTATGAATCCATCTGATCTAAAAATAACTCTTTTATGACTTCAAGGTGGTGCATGATTGCAGAAACGATAGTGCTGCGCTTTTTCATCAATTTGGCATCACATTGGAGAATGTATTTGACACTCAGGTAAGTCCTTGCTTGGCATTAATTAAGATTTGGATGTTACAATATTGCATTTGTACCACTTGTTCACTGCAATTGCATTAGCTCATTTGTCGTTATCAGCAAAACCAATATGAATCTGTGCTTTTGTTGCATTTAGGCTGCTCATGCTGTTCTTCAGCAGCAGCAAACTGGCAAGCCAATCCACAAGGTGAAGAACATTTCTCTGAATAATCTATGCAGAAGTTATGGCGGCCCGATTAACCCTAAGAAGGAACAGATGAAAAAATTGTATAGAAGGGATCAAAAGTTTTGGAGTCGCCGCCCATTAAACGAAGACATGATTTTATATGCCGCTTACGATATTTGGGCGCTGGTGCCCACCGTTTACGAAGCAATGCGAGAGCTGTTGGAAGATGGTGAACAAAATATGTTGTTCAGGCAGTTGTGCAGAGAGCAAATCAACACTTATATCAAAATGGACGATGTGAAGCAGAGCAAAAAACAGCGCAAGATCGAGACAGAAGTGGCAGAATTGAAAAAGAAATTGTCAGCAGTAACGGGGAAGGCTGTCGTATTGAGCAATAGAGAAATTAGACTGTTAAGGTAAGTCAAACTTGTTCTTATCAAAAGTTTTGTTATTGCCATTGAACATCAGTTTATTAGTTGCACACCCAGTAGTATGTTATCGGCCTTTGGACCTCTAAAATTGACTAAATCAACCAAAATTAGTTGCATACTAAAGGAATGGAGTTAATTGCCACTAACTGTGCTCTTCAAGATTAAGCCTATGGGCCAATAAACTACAATCAAGCAACCATTTCTGATGTTCAGCACTCTTAATTGCGTTTTAGGCATGTAGATCTGACAGATGAAGAGAGGGAGAAGTTGGAAGGCTCTTCCAAAGTGGCACGGAAACTAGACAGACTTCAAGGAAGGCAGAATTCCGGTGTTGGAACCCGTTCGAATGCAGACTCGTCGGAGGCGTCGCCAGATTTTGAGGATGACGAATACGACGAAGAGGAGGAAGAAGATGACGATTTGGATGGCGAGGAGAGAGATGAAGACGAAGATGAGTTGGACTTCATAAATGGCGAAAACGACAGCCCTGTGTCGCCACTTTACTCACTGGGCGATAGCAGGGGGCGCTCATCGTCGCCTACGTTCGAAGAAAGCATCCGTTTGGTGGAACAATTCTTGGCGAACGAGCGATTTGATGGTCTGGGTCTAGGTCCTGATGACGGAAGAAGCAACGGAAGCAACTGCATCTGCTCGTGCCATTTGCATAACAAAGATAGTGATGCCGAGAATACTATTGTACAGAAACCTAAAGCCAAAACAGCGGAAGTTGGGTGCCAAACACTTTCGACTGGTGATATTGTCATCACTAAAGTATACTTTGAAGAAAAAGGCGACTCTCCCAGGGCAGCAATAAAAGGAGTTAAGGATAATGCAAAGAAATGCTGATGGAAATTGCAGCGCTAAATGATGTAAATTGTTTGAGGTCATATGGTTTTATTGGATTCATTGCCATCTGCATTCTAAAGCCATGTCTTAATGAATCTGAGAACCAATTCATGCTCCAATTGCACTATTAAGGCTTTCACTGAAATCCACTTTTGGTGCATATACGAAGTTAATGTCATATATTTTTGGCAAATATCGTATCTTTGACGACTGCTGCACAATTTTAAGTTTGTCTTTTATGCTGTTGTTGCCAGCATTGGAGCTTGGATGTCCATGTAAATATTGGCTCTTGCAACTAGCAGCTTTCAGTTTGAAATTTCGATACATTTTGAGAACGGATGTGCTGGCTTAGCAATGTACACATAAGGAGAGATATACAGTATATACTGCAGGATGGAAAACCACAGAAATTGTTATGCCCAGATTATAGTGTACATACCAAGGTGAGGATGGCAGATATCTGACCTCTCCTTGATTGAATCTTGGAAGATGCACCTGCTGCTATTCTCATGCTCAGGCATTGGTAAACATAGCAATACTCAAGGTTTCGAATGAGGGATAAAGCAACTACACTGAACGAAAAATCTAAAATGAAATTGATTTGCTTATCTCAAATGCAAATACATGCCATGCACCTGGTTGCTAGATGCAAACACTGCAGCCGCAGCAATTTTCTCCCAATGTTTTTGTATACATATTTGTCATTGAAAATTGTAATTCAGGTATATTTTAACTTTAAATATTGCAGCTAACTCTTCTGTTTTTAATAACCTCGATTATTGCTATGAGAACCCTTGCTCCATCTGGGTCTTTTTAATTTTTTTTGGGGTGGTGTTGGATATGTATGCAAGTCGAAGCGTCATGTTTTTTATCGGTAGCTGCATTAAGATTTTAATCGGTAAAACATCCCGTTCTGTTCCTGTTTCAAAAACAAAGGGGTTTTGTTTTAATACTATCCTGGTAACGTGACACGATTTTGTCCACAAAGAAATCAGGGTCACTACAAATAGGCATCAGATTAAGCATCAACAAATCGACTTTTAATGCCCTTCATTTTACGTTGAACATTCGAATTTCCACACGCTGATTTTACATTCACATTCACCTTTGTAGAGAGATTGTTTCCACACTTTATTGTGTGCACTACGGACAGACGTCAGGGGATGTTGTTTCAAAGTTTAATTGAATTCACCGCAGTGTATAAGCTTAAGCCAGGTGCCCACCTATGCAGATATTTACGTCCAGCTATATGTCAAATTAATTGTAATTTTTTTGGTGATATTTGTTTTACTGGGCTTAGGGGCTGGACATTTTCTAACCAAGATTAATACACTGCTGTCCCCGGTCCCTGGAAAAGTTAACGAAAATGTGATAAAACAACTAATTACTCAGGTAAATGATTGAAAAAACTGGCCACACGTTCTATAATTTTTGTAAGCTTTGCTTTCTAGTGTGCTTTTTATATATCTCTTCACTTAAGGATCAAGCTTGGTCCATTTTTATTGTATCTCAGAATCCTTCTCAAAACATTATCTCTGGGAATAGCGTGTCGTTAATGTTTGTGCTCAAAGATGTAAGATCATTTTGATGGACACGTATTAGAAATTAGTCGTTTATTGGGAAACTCCTATCACACACGATGCAATTAATTGCTCTTACATTCTCCAGGGAACCTCTTAGTGTAACTGTTCTGGAATTGACTTGCAGTTGTGATATCTAATTATGAATTGACACTTTTTAGGGGATTGAACCAAAACTTTGCTCAGATTCCTGGTGAAGAGAAGTGCAGATGCGACATGTTCATACTAACAAAGGATGGAACTTTCTGTTTGCAAAAAAGTCACATTGTTGATGGTTGAAATGTGGAGAAAATTCTATCCTAACTGATTGAATGCCAAATTTGATTGGTTTAGGTAGCTCATTTTTTGTATTATTGACAAGACGCCAGTTTTTAATAGCAAAACTTGCAAAATGTCGCCTTGTCTCTGCTATGATAAGGTTTTTTGACATTGCTCAGGGTGTCTGACAAATTGAAAGGTTGGTCGTTTTGAAAAAAAATTCATTTTTTGCATTTTAAACAGTTTATTTATTTAAAACAGAACAAAATGTCATAAATGGTTATAGAGACAAGTTGAATTTATTAATATCGTTTATATTGCTGGTTTGTTTATAGTTTTAAATGCTGCTATTTAGTGATTTACTTGAAAATGTTTTAAGCTTAGCCTGAACAGTAAGGGATAGTAGAGTGATAATTTGGCCGGACACCCTGACATTTGCTTCTTTTGCAAAGGATTATGTATTCAGACAACGATCATGCAACATAATTTTGAAATTATGCTGCATCCGATCCTTAACAGCAGCTATAAGTAGTTTGAATATTTTTATACTCGAATCATGGAATATTGCAATTATGCAGGGTGGTTTTTTAGTTTTATACATTTTTTGTGGATGAAATTGATAGGAAATTAACGATCAATAATGTGGATGAATAAGAGTAATTTATATTATCTAGTCTCATAAACACTAATTTAATGGTTGATTAATTATTGTCACGTTCTGGGTAAATGCATGTAATTAAGACTAGCAATATTTATTGTTTTTTGTTGTTGTTTTTTTGCTTCTACGCATCATACTCCTTCCCTTTAGTCATGGAAATTGCATCCCCAAAAAACCATGAACTTGCATTTCTACTGGTTCCCCAGTTTGGATCACAAAATGGAAAGTTTTAAGTATTATAAATAAACGAACTTGGATAAGTATTGGCTTTTGATGATAAACATTTTGCTTTGCTTGCATGTTTCAGGAAATTGTATTGGTAAAACATAAATTCTAGTGCATGGAACATTCAGGTACCATACAAATGAAAAAGGCTGTGACGATTACTTGGCAAGTACTGAAGTACAGGTCAGTAGTTTTTGCAAATTTTGTTTCATTTTTTCTCATTGCTTTTATTGTGCTTGTTATCTTTAATTATACTTCAGGTAAATGCCAATATATTTTCTTTTACGCTTGGTCTAAGCGGTACAGTTTATCATCGCTATCACCCATGATCTTTCCAGGTAATTTTAAAACATTCAGCTTTCTTTAGATTTACGTAAATCTAGTTTTATTCTACATCGGCTTTCTCCGAGTTTCATAATATTACGAGTAGTGAAATAAATGGACATCGTGATAGAAAAGGTTTTAAAATATCCAGAACAGGGGTATTCGATCTATGGCTCATGGAACCTTTTGTGATTGCCCATGGCCTCGTATCATAATCAATATTTGTACATTATATTTAAAGTTGATGAAGACTAGGCATACATCATAACAGATGTAGCCAGGCTGCTGAAAAAGGTTGAATATCCCTGATTTAGACCATCAATTACATTATATAAATCTCATGCACAATCGATATCACAAAAAAAGTATTTATTGACAAAAATTAAGCCCAAACAACACAATGTAATGATAAATAATCTCAAAAATCAATGGTTATAGTTCCTCGTGCATGTATTTGGGTTTAAGGTTTTCGATCAGCTTGATAAAGTCCGTTTTTTCAATGCAGCCATCACAACTTTCTCCCCAATTGTCCAAAATCTTTTTCAAGTCTCTCACTTTGAGTTTCTTCAAATCAACTGTCTTCAGGTCAATTTGTTTATCTATAAAAAACGTGACACGATCTTGTTAGTATTTAACAACTTAGTTAAGAGATGACAGAAGAAATTGCAAAAGAGTTTACCGTATTTCAAATCACAAATCTGAGCATCTAATTTACTCAATTTTTCACAGACTTTTTCCACCGGCATTGACCAACTGATGGGTTTAGCCATTTCACCTAGAATATATGTTGCAGAATCTTCCATTCCTCCAATATAGTAGCACTGGTAAGTTGGAAAATTACGAACATTATTTCCAACCCTTTTCTCACATATTTTACAACAGTTTAGAACAAAAGCAGATTCATAACTCAAAGATAATCATATCCAATCACACTTTTAATTAAACATACAAATCTATTGTCTTTTCCTTTAGAATCCAAGCAAAATTCCTTGAATTTTTCTTCAATTTTGACAGGTTTACTCTTGATTTCCTCCGGCAATCCCGCCACAAATTTACGTAAATATTTAACACATACTGAAATGATAAAAAAATTGTGACGTTATAACAAACGTTGGAATCTGCTGTTCAATTTGACAAGTTCAAGACAGCTAGGGGCCACTTGTCATACGTCAAAATGCTTGTTATGGTACTTGTGGAATGAACAAATTTGTTACCATGGATTTTTAAAAAATAAAAATTAGGCCAATTGAGGACTGTATTTTAAATTCCTCCAGCAGTCACTTCCTGTATTCATATAGTTAAATGAGAATGCTAATTTAAGTAGGACTGCGCATAACTAGGGTTTACAATAAACTCGATGCAAGTAAATTCCATAGATAACCAAACTTATTCTCTTAATTCCACAACTTTTTTTTTACAGAATACCAACCTTCACAGTTGTCTTCTGTTATTGCAGCTAAGTTTGTTTTAAAGAAACATAACAAAACTAATGTGCTAAGTAATACATTCAATTTGCTATACGATGTCCATGTCCGTCCAACTTTTGAACCCATGGAAGGCATTTTGGTAGATTTCGTTGGGAATGTTTTTGATTAATGTCCTTTGATCGTCAGCTCCTTGCAAAAATCCCTCGATCTCCACTTACACGTACTGATACTATAATTATTAATATTAATAGTATTTATATAACACCGGTATGATAACAGCGACCGCAATTTGCCCACGTTGCGATCATTGAAAAGTGAAAGACAGTTGGCGAAATGGGATTGGTTGATGCTGGGCAGGTCAGCCAATCATAATATGACAAAATACCTAGAAAATGACCGATACATAATTTCATTAAGATATGTCCGCCGGGATAAAATTATGAAAACAAAGGTAATTTAAGGTCTTTACATATAATTGTTTTATTTAAAGCACGTGTAATAAGTAATGAAATTCCACTTTTATTCACAGGTCACTTATGTTAAACGAAGCGCTCCAATTGTATAGCACTTAACTTGTGACGAGCTGATCCCAAGCAGTTTGGAACCGGTGGTTGGTAGGCGGAAGTGCTTCTCATTACCCTTTTATCACTTCCGGAAGAAATTCCTTTTAAAAATGGCGGCATATTTCGGAATCCGTGTTGGTGCAACAACGACTTGCGTAGCAGTTTGCAAGGTAAATAACACGATAAATAATAAATCGTGAGCTGTATTGAATGTGGTGCTTCTTTATGTTTGGTAATATTTCATGTAGACTCATAAGTAATGTGTGGAATGTTATCTGTCACTTTGTTTTGTCCCACGTGACAATGCACATGTTCAGGGAGGTCTAGTAGGACAAATGGCTAAAATAGACAAAAGCCTAGCCTAATACAGCTAATCTAATCGAACCCAACAACAACTAGCCATTTATAATTGAAATTGCACTATGGGCTTTTTTTTTTTCGCCTGTGATAGAATACCGTTCAGGAATTTGAAGTTCATGATTTTGCGTTGGTTTTAGGCTATTAATCAATTGTCTGAAATCCTTGTAAATTATATGCAATGACATTCCTATGGTGCCAAGGCTATAATTAAGGTACCGATCCGTACCATATTACAGTATCTGGTATAGTGAGCTTCATAACATGAGTATATAAACACAGATTTTTGTAGCTCGCTCGATCTGATAAACATAATTAGAATATTTTGGATAATCTAGTAATTATCTTCAAATATGGGGCGATGGTTGGGCTTATACCTGCAACTGAAACCTTTTTTCTCTATTTGGGAGAAGTTTATCAACTTATAGTGATGATTCTGAGCATTCACCAAGCCTGTTTTTCTTATTATGGATACAGACATTTTGACTCTTTGTTAATGATTCACACAAGATTACTTTCTTTGGTTTATGCTTACACGAGTGAATCGTGATTACCTACTTTCGATCTTCTAGGATGGAAAAGTGGATGTGCTGGCCAATGATGCTGGTGACAGAGTTACACCTGCAGTCATTTCTTATAACAATAATGAATTGGTGAGTTTTTTAGAATTGTTTCTGTTGTTTTACAATCATTACTTTAAAACTTTTCATTAGTTAACAATTTTGAAAAGTAGTCTTTATTATAAGCGATACATGTTATTTACAGTCTGTTGGCATGCGCTCCAATCGTAACCCATCTAATGTAATCACAAATCCAAAAGGGTTGCTTGGTTACACGGATTTGGAATCCGATGCAGTTAAGGATGTTATCCAACGCTGCCCATGCAAGGTGTGTGCAAATTGGGTATTTCTTTAGAAAGCGCCTGTTTACAACTATGATGTAAACGTGATTCTGTTTATTTGATTCAAAGATTGGCAAGTTTTCGAACGATGAGCTGGTATACGAGTTAACAGACTCTGACAATAAAATAATAAAGAGGGTTGGAGTTCAACAAGCCCTGCAGTTAATTTTTGAACAGCTAATGGGTATGTCATCTTTTTTAATTGGTCTGTTGATGTAACCTCCACTAAGTTTGTAACCAATTTGATCTTTTTGTTTATACAGAGACTGCCATAAGCCACAGCGGGGTTCAAGGTGATCGATTTGCTGTTTTAACTGTGCCTTTCTATTTCACGGATGACCAGAAGGAGCGCATGAGGTATGTATTCTTTATCATCACGTTAGCTCCAGTGATATTTTCCCTGATTTTCTTTAGCTTTTCTTTATTTCTAAAAACAACCCGTGAAATGAGACCTAAACTCGGCATTAGATAACAATCTTGAGTGTTTAAAATATATCACGAAATTCAATTTTATTTACTTTTTTGCAGAAATGCTGCGATGGCTGCTGGATTTAAGATTTTGCAGTTAATTCATGAGCCATCTGCTGCTGTCTTGGCTTATCAGATTGGCCAAAATATTGAAGCGGACTTTAGCGATAAGTATGCACATACATGTACAGTGCTTTAAATTTTGTATCGATTGATAATAATACTTGAAAAGAACTTGAGAGTACGAAACCAAAATACGTTTATGATCTTTTACTTAATTTTCTTATTAGTTGGGATTAACATATGGATGTCGTACAATATTTAAAATGTTTTCAAACTAACAGCAAAGTTGTCATTCTAGTTCTAGAATTTGAAGTGAATGTACTCAGTATTAATAAATGTGTCAATGCTCTTAAAATTGTTGTAGAAACATTGTGGTCTTTCGCATCGGCGGTGCATCATCAGATGTAGCAGTGGTCAACGTATGCAACGGCTTATATCGTATATTGACTAAAATACACAAAGCGGACTTGGGAGGGGAAAAGATAACTGAATTGTTAGCACTTAATTTGGCTGATGAATTTAAAAGGTTAGTGATCTTTATGGTTCTTATATAAGTTTATTGGAAATGTTTCAGTGTCATAGATGATTCAAATTCCAAAATGGCAATGATTCAGCCTGCATCGATTTTTATTTTATTACAGACATTATAGAATTGACGTGCTGTCACATCCAAGATCCTTATATAAACTGAAGCAAGCGGCAGAAAGTTGCAAACATGTTTTGTCCACTCTTGAGACTACAAGTTGTTCAGTCGATTCTCTTCACGAAGGAGTGGATTTCACATGTCCAGTTTCAAGGTAAATCGCTCGTAGTTATTTAGTAATAAATATGAACATTATTTAGTAAGAATATGTATATAGTTTACGACAGCGGCATTTTTTAATTAACTATTTTCTCCTCTAGAGCCAGGTTAGAAACCCTGCTAAAAAGCCTAATTCCTAAATTCTTGCAAACACTAGACGAAGCATTAACATCCTGCAACTTTAAGGCCAAAAATATCGATACGGTAAAAGATTAAACTATCAAAACAGTTTTATTTTCGTATTGCATTTCAATGTTATAAACTTCAATGATATTTTATCCATTTTTAAATGTAGGTTGTGTTTTGCGGAGGTTCCTGTAAAATTCCCAGACTTCAACAAATAATTAGCGAATATTTTCCAAATGCTGAAATTTTAAATCAGTTTTCTCCGGACGAGGTTTTGGCTATTGGTGCTGCCATTCAGGTATTTATGACAAGGTTATAGATCAGGGTGGTCTAACCCGCCGGCCACATGTGGCCCATGAAAGCGTTTTTAGCGGCCCTTTACAAGTTTCAAGAAAATGCATCATAAAGCAAGCATTACAAATTTAAGTTGGATTATTGTTAACATACAGTAACATATTTTATTAATTACACCGCATTTAATCTTGATGTACACGTATGCATTTGTTTATGCTAAAATCACGTTGTTAACAAGTACAAAAAATACAAGTATTGTAATAATTATGTCATTTTTATGCGCGACCCATGGATTCTATAGCAAAGTACTCTTGTGGTCCTTTTTGTATGAAATAACGGACCACCCTCTTATAAATAGTCATGTTTTACTGCAATGTTTTATTTCTTAGGCTGCAAATATGAGGGGCCTTGGTGACGTGATGGAAGACGAGGAAGAATTTGTTATTCCAACCATGACACGAGCTTTGTCCTATAAGGTAGGCTGCTACTCGTATACAATCTGTTTTTAACATCTTCGAATACTGTCCCTGAAGACATGTTGGGAAATATTTTATAACATACTCTGATCCGATGACGTTTTGTTTTTTTAACTTAATTCTAGTTGACAGAAAATAATGGTGCAAATGTTATTTTTAACGCTGGCACGCCCATTCCAGCCTTTCGGGAAATTAACCTTCCACTCAATAGCCAAGCTGGTGCGAGCGAGCTATGTATGGAAATCCTCGAAGCAGACCAAATGTCTGATAAAGTGGAGAGTATCCTTGCAAAGGTATGGTATTTTTATCACCACAATAATAATTGCATTTACAAATAACAACAGTGCTATAATCGAGAATCTGAATTTTCGCAGATGACCATGGGCGAATTGACACCAGATTCAAAGATTCGGGCTTCATTTCGCGCCACCAGGTTAGTCTCGTGAAACCTCTTTTGTTAGAAAAATCAGCTCTTTGACATGTAATATCTCGTCGGTAGCTTTTATTACTATTATCATCATTCTTGTATATCTTTAATTCTTTCAGCGAGAACACCCTTGAAATAATTCTTAAGGAACTAACCACTGCACGAGTTAAAACGCTCACAATCGAGTAAAGAAGCAGCATCTTTTGATAGAAGAAACACCAGGAACAGTTCACTACTGACAACATTTGAAGTTTATTTCCTGACCCTTCACATATACACAAAGTAATGCTTTTCAAACAAGTAAGTTGAAACCATTGTAAACATGGAAAAAGAAAAGATCAAAGCTTGTCACTGCTGGGAAAATATTAAATATGAATAAGAGATCAGCACATTTTGTTTCTATGGAATTTGTAGCTTACAAATGCATCTTTTCACCAACCGCTACATCATTGCTTTTACACGAACATTACATTTATAAATTTATTTTCTCGGCAGTTTGCTTTGCTTTCTCCCCTGATGAAAATACTTTCCATCCACTTCAATTAACAACAAAGAATTTCTTGTAAACAAATCATAAATGAAAAATTTAATTCATTGAACTTGAAGTAAATGTCTACATGTGGGTGCAATTTAGCATTGCATGTTGCTCAACCACTTAAATTAATGACATTACAAATTTCTTATCAACAAATGATAAATGAAAAATTAAATTCATTAAAGTTGGAGTAAATGTCAAGAATACAATGCTAAACATTGGTATAATTTTATTTTGACATACATGTAAAATTAAAATTCTTTATGTGGAATGATTTGTTTGTCAGTTCTAGTTATTTTTTTTTTAAAATAATGAACATGAAAAGAAGCGAAACTCAAATGCACCTTTTATTTCAAGTTTCGCTCTATAATTTATTTAAATAAACTGACAAATTTAAAATTTTGGAAAAATAAAATTTAAGTATGGCAGGCAAATAATTTCACATACATCATGGAAAATAAATTTTACATGCTATATACGTCTATTACAACAAAAGTAGTTAAACATTTCAGCATTGTGAGCATTGGCATCACCATCCTCTTAAATGATAAAGGCCCAAAGCAATACTATTGTACAAAATCTTGAAGCTTGCTGGCTAGTGTCCAAATTGATGCAGCCATTTCTGTAACTGCTTTTCAAACATCAGAATAGATACTTCCTACATTGTTTTGCCCCACATTTACAAGGAATTCTCTTCAGATCAGATTCACTTTCTGTTGAACTTGGATTCAACGCCATTCTGGCAGCAATTGTTGTGTCACCTATTAAAAGAAAAGCAGTTTTTAGTGCCACATAGGTTGATAAGATTAATCTGGTTAACAGTGCTCAGCCAGAGTATCACTACACAGCAGTAGGCAGACGCAGAAAGGGCAAAGGATTAATTTGTTGTTATTAAGAACAGTTACCTGTCATCATGTAGTCAAATGTAAGTTCTTCTCCACGTGCAATGTTTTTGTTGGCAAAAAATGCAATTCGAGGAAGTCTTGGGTCTAAAGTATTAATCCACACGGCATAGACAACCAGATTTGGCTCGCACTGAATAAAGAAGAAAAAAGGAGTGATCGAATCTGGTGCAATTTCACTTTTCCACTTGCACATGTGGTTGACGACATACCGAGTGATTCATAAAATGAGAAACATTGCCGTAGAGAGCTGCATCCACGGTGAAGGGACAATCGTCACCATTGAAGTCCAAGTCAAACAGGTATGTTCGTCCCTCTGCATCGTACACTTTTCCGCGGTTTTCTGCCTCCTCATTTGTGATTACTTCACCTACATACTCCATGACGAACGCCCCTTTTTTGATTTTCTGCAGTGCTTTCACGCCCCATCCTCGGCCGTTAGAAGTTCGGAATATGGACAGCTTTATCTAGGATCAAGTTAACATATCAGGGGTGAGTGTATTATGCTCTTATATTGCCATAGCTTTTAAAGATTTTATATATTTGCGCATTGTTCACTAGTTGCTAACCTTTCTACCATGCTGAACAACACGGTTACAGCAGTTGGCGTCGCAACTGCAACGCATGTTGCATTCGTAGATAGGCGATCCCTTAGGAACCCTAATTCTGCCAAATGTCGAATAAGCAAACTGACCACCAGACTGATGGGCGCAGCATCTCTCCCTGTTATGGTGGCAGTCTGGCTCACACTCGCAACCCACCAGTGGATCATCTGGAATAATTATTCCTTCACCGGACTTATAGTCATTTATGTAAGTGAAGTTTTGCGGGGGCCCTTCCATATCTACGTTATTTTCAACGGAAACGTAGGCCTCGCTCGACGTCGGGTGGTTGATCTCCTTTTCCCATTCCTTGAGCTTGGCAAGGACCTGTTGTCGCTTTTGGCTGTACACAAACTGCATCTTCAAACGCTTGTAAATGGTAAGCTCCTCGGGAGTTAGTGCCTGGCTATTAGTCATATTCCATTTGTTTTTAAGGAGGAATTCGTAAGCATCCTTGGCAACTCCACTCTTGGGCTTGTTATTGGAATTGCTCAACTTTTTAGACGAACTGATGCTTTTCTCTGGGTGCTGCTTGTCCAGTGATGTTTGCTTAAACCTGAAATGAACCATACAGAATTTGCAGTTGAACCTGTGAAACAATGATCAATATGCCAACGACTTTGCAAAATCCAGTACTTGCTCGTTTTCCCATTATGCTTGATTCCAACAAACGACTCGTGGAATCTTTTTAATTTTTCCTTGCAGTGCACTAGATTTTCTCTGGGCTCCCAGGTGTTTGTTTCTGATGGCCATCCTTTCCATTTTACGAAGTAATATATCCTCCCCTATGGACATACAAGTATAATCAGTGTGACGTGAGCGTTACAGAAGCGTAGTAAAAGTCGGATTTCACTTACATCTTTCAACCGCATGTCCAGCACGGATTCCACTTCATATTCACCGTTTTGTTGACGATTCATGCCATCAGAACATTCTGACGTATCTGAAAAAGGAAACAAGTTGCATCTTAGTAATGAGAGTTTTACCAAGATATGCTTTTTAGGCTTGTTTACATAGCCCCAGTAACATTGTTCAAGGGGCCAAGCATGGCTAAAGCTACAGTGGGCAGTTCGATTGGACCTAAACATATATTGTATATGGAGAGTTAAACAAAAACTCTCAAAGAAAGGGATTTTACCTACTTCCAATGATATTGGATCATTGAGAAATTGTGTGGCATTCATTTACAAGATAACATACTTTGATACGTGAGCTGCATGCTAATACATTAAGGTGCTATTATAACAACGGGCCTTAGCTCTCATGCATTTACAGGCAAAATAGGCCCATGACAAATTAGAAATGTAGGCATGGACCTAACAAATTAACATCAACGTGCTACATTGGCCTATGATTTCACGAAGGGCAGGGGACTGTTCGGTCTGTGGACCCCTTGTCAAATGATACCCATAGACAGTGCATCGATCACTTGCATGTGGACCACCTTTGCCTATAACTGGAGAAGTAGGCCCATACAGACTGCTTTACCAAGCACCCCCTTTCTACTCTAATATTGATTCGTACTTTTTCCCTAGAAACATGAGTTTCGTTCTACTTTCTTATCGTCATTATGACGCTAGCGCTCCACAAAGTGCTTTCATGCAGTGGCCGGCCAACAAAACAAGATCGCCAGTCTCCAAAATGAGAGCCATCAGATTTTCACCTTTCAGTTGTCCGTTTAATCGTCTCTTCTTCCCGGTGTGGTTCTCGGTTTTCGGTGGAAACAGAGGCTCCGATAAACGAAGTCCTAATCGTTCACATCGTTCCAAGACTTGCCCTATGTTTTCCAAGCAGGGTACCGTAAGACCCTTCCGTTCAATCAACACAGCCGTGCTTCGCTCTTCCTCCATCGGTGGTTGAAGCTCTTCTTCCATCGGTGGTTGAAGGTCTTCTTCCATCGGTGGTTGAAGCTCTTCCTCCATCGGTGGTTGTTGAAGCTCTTCCTCCATTGGTGGTTGAAGCGATCCCTCCATCAGCGGTTGAAGTGATTCCATGTAAGTCCAGGAGATTTTCGATGGGCAACTTATATTATGAGAAATATCACGTTTTTAAGCATAGCAAAGTAAACCATACGCCGACTAGGGCATCGGTGAGAAGCAAGGCTAGGGCTTCGTAGTTTCCCGCGTGTTGCAAGATGCCAGCCAAGGGAAAATTTGAACCGCCAAACCTGATTGGCGTAGTCCTAACCACGTGAGAAAACCTAACGTTTCATAAAATTGGGGTTACGAAAGAGGTATTATATCTCTTAACGAACTTTGTGTTTTGTGCCCGACTTAATTTAATTTCTCAGCATTACAGAGAATTTGTAATAAGAACATGCGTGAATGACAGCATCCCCAACCGTCCATTACTTGAACGGCCACACTGTCTTAATCACGTGACGAAGAAGGCGATAAAAAATACGCTGACAGCCGACATGAGGTAAGCCGAAAAAGGGCGCGGTCGAAAGCGCGGTTCGTAGTGAAACCATGGTCTATCTATACCTGGTCTGTCAACTCCTCCGTTTTTCAATGGGGAAGGATAGTTAGCAGCACCTGCTCGC
>JAQGAE010001575.1:0-22150 GCA_034696685.1 Julus scandinavius
TTTAATCTCTTTTTGTTTGGCTGTGATTGTGTTTTAAAATTTCACCCATTGAAAGTGATAAGGTTGTATTTCACCTTTAAGACTTCACTAGAACTTGCTTCACTTTGCTTGTTTCAGTTTCGCTAAAAGTTATGTGTATGCTAATCAATTCTTAAAATACGAGAATTTAGTGAATCTGCGCAGGGTGTAATCTTTTCCATGAGCACAAGGTGTCATATTAACCCTATTTTACAGTATTTTTTTTTTCTTTATTTCGTTAAAATTCTATCAAAATATCATTGTGCACAGGAATTTGCTTATAATTCCATTAAATTATCTCCAAATATTTCATGATTTTTTGAAAAGCGAAAATTTCCTTTTAATGTTTTTGGAATAGGGTTAGTTGATCCTATCGGACCTAAACGGCTCTACGTAAAATTGAATTTCCCGCTCCTGGCTTAGCGTCTACTAGGCAAAGCGCCGTTATATATTTTGCCGCCTTTTGCTAGCTAAAGTGGCGTAATCCATAGGACGCCATACCCAAACGCTATTGTTTGATGAATGTCGTGTTTTGCATTATCCGCCTTTTTTTCCTTATATTAGTTCTGGAATATATCTAAACAGTTACTTTAATAATATTTTTCTTATCATCGTTTGAATGGGAGAAGTTGACGATACTAATAGTATGTATGAGATGCATCAGAATGCGGGTAAGTTGAAACTTTTCCGGTTTCCAAATTCGATTGTTTCTGTTGTTAGGCTTAGTGTAAAAATGTGGCTTGACAAAATGTTAGGAATATGGAAAATCCTTTGGATCACGTATAGGCAGGCCTACCACTGTACTACGGTTAAACAACGAAGAGTTATTCAACAAGGAGCATTTACTTGACCAGCAGCATTTGCTAATACTTGCTGATGTGGACATGTGCATAAGTGAACAAAGGTCGATGCTACTCTCAAGGTTGTAATGGAAATATGATCGAAAATTTATTGAAATTTCCACTGCATATACAGTGTACTCATCAATTGACATGAATTTTCGGTAAAGTGTTTCAGCCATCAGCAATGGTTCACTAAGAAGTAAATAAATACCACGTGGTTCTTAGTTGGCATTCAAAATGCAAAGGGTCGTTTCTGGTCGTTCAGTAACCGCCAAAAGCATTTTCTACTAATTTAGTCTATTAAAATTGTTCAAAGATCTAGAACGTTTTTAAGACTGATGTTACTTTGATTTCGGTAGTTAATTAACTGATGAAATAAAAGTTCCATTAATTGCAGTCCTAAAAGCTAGCGTTATGTTGCATGTACTTGTTGATTTTCAAAGTAGTATTCACATGGTTCTAACTTTGTGGTAAGGGGTTTTCTGTCATATCACATGTAGGTTGGACACCTGAATGTCATACGTCCATAATGACATTAAGCTAGATGGTTTATTGGGAAGCTATCCTCCTACCATTCGGTAAACCGGGGTTCATTTCCCGATTGTGGTTTTTGCGGTTTTCCACGGTTGCTTCCTTTCCCTGTTATTCTATTTCCTTTTTCCTTTACTCGACTTGTGTTTATACAGACTATGGAGATATGACCTTAGCAGATTACTCTACCTAACCAGAATGATGATGAACTATGAGGAAAGCCAGGAATCATAAATCTGTTTGCTTACTGGCTGTATATTTTAGCACGTGTTTTTTTACTATAATTCTAAAATTATCAGTAAGGATTATGTACCTTTCTTTTTCTGATCAAATTTATTACCAATGTCTATCCACAACACAGTCATGTCTACAACTTTCCATATTAGTTAATGTTAAAGTGTTGCATTATAATGGTTAAACTGGAGACCTGATACGACCCTTTGTTCATTTGACACCTAAGATGTCGACGCTCTGCCTCAAAGTTTTGCCACAGAATTTGAAAACAAAACCTAACGTGGTAACTCAATGCCTATAGGCGCAGAGTTTTTGGCTTCCTTTTCAAGCAAAATTGCTCCTTTGGTTGGTTGGCTCGGTTTATAATAATTACAACCGCAGCACTTACTTTTAGGGTATGTAGGACTAATATATATATTGATCCTGTTATCTTGAAAGTTGGATCATACAGCCACAAACGTTTGATAGTATTAAAGATGTTTAACACAGTGCCATTATTTGCCAATTAGGTGACGTGAAGGATGTCATTGCAGCAGACGCTTCGTATGGTTATGTACACTCAGATTCAACAGGTTATGCGCTTGCCAATTCTGTTGCAGAAGATGGCAGTGGAGATCAGACAAACGGAGACGACAAAAAAGAAATGTCCGAGTTAGACAAATACTGGAAAACTGTTAATGATAACCCTCAGGATTTCACAGGCTGGACATATCTTCTTCAATATGTTGAACAAGAAGTAAGTTAATTTGATAAACACATTTTTAAGAAAAAAAAGCTGAATTGCACATGTGTTACCAAAGATATTTACTTGTTAATTTGTTTTCAGAATGAACTGGAAGCTGCACGAAAAGCATTTGACGCATTTTTTAAGTACTATCCCTATTGCTATGGCTATTGGAAAAAATATGCAGATTTGGAAAAGAAGAACGGTAACATCGAAATTTGTGAAGAGGTTTGTAACATTATTTTTATTACTATTATTATTTGTGGTTTAGATCTTGGGCGTAAAGAATTCCAAGAAAGGCGCGTACAAATTGTGCTTGCATTACCATGTTTGTAAATATAAGTGCTAAATTGTACTTCTTTTGTCTTAATAAGATTTTATGATTTTGCAGGTATTTGAACGTGGAATGAAGGCTATACCATTAAGTGTAGATTTGTGGCATCATTATATTACATTCTTCAAAGCTCAATATTCAGACCAAGATTCAGTTGCAAAAGTTCGAGCGTAAGTAGTCATTAGTTTGTTTATATTATTGTTAGCCCCATTTATGTGCGGAAGTTTAATTTAATACAATTGAATACATTTGTTTTTAGGTTATTGGAACGATCTTTGAAAGTAGCTGGTTTGGAATTTCGATCTGACCGTTTATGGGAAATGTACGTCGCCTTTGAAACCGAGCACAAAAACATGCCCAACGTGTTGGCAATATTTGATCGCCTAATTACCACTCCGACACAATTGTATAGTCATCAATTTGAAAAATTTGAGGAGTTCGTCCGGGCAAATAATCCTGCAGATTTTTTGAGCCCCGACGAACTTGTTAGATTAAAACAGGAAATTGTGAAATCACAAACGAAAGAGCCAGGAGAGGCAAGCCAAGATGCTCCCCTGCAAACAAAATCTGAACAGCCATCAGAAGATGCCATGGATGAAACTGCCGCAAGTTCTGAAGTCAACGACAGCAAGGTGAGTTTGTATTTGTGCATTATTGTGATTACACCAGGCAGCAATTGGACGAAATACGGTGAAAGATTTGGCCATACCACATTTTTAGTCGATGGTGCCTTCAGTGAATCCCGATGGGATTGCTATCACTAGCTATTTCGACAAACTGCTGCATTTGCCGTTTATTGTTCTTTACTCGCTAACTAAGAACCTTGTTTTTTTCTTGTTCGTGATTTTCGGTTTTGTCCGCATCTTTTATTCATTCTTGGAAAGGTGTGTGCAAATTACACATTGGCTCTCTGGCCAGTCGTCAGTTCACCACTTTTCTAGATCGCCTGCACTTTCTTTAGCAATCCATTTGTTTCCTGCAGCGTTCTTCAAGTACTCGTGTCTTGTGAGAGAAAAATTAGCTCTCCATCAGAACATTGATAGATATGGTGTTGCAAGTAGACAAAGCGCTCATCTTGAAAGTATGATTGCGATGCTTTTTCGGTATCTAAGCTGTGTTGAAAATAAATGAATATTGACACCAGGGTAACAGGTACTTGGCTTCTTGTACTAAAGCGAGACTTTATATATATTTAACTGCAGATATCCGAGGATGAAATCGCCACGCTGAGAGATAAAATCATCGAGTCGAGGCGTGGCATTCATAAAGCCAATGAGGAAGAAGTGAGCAAGAGGTGGAATTTTGAGGAAGGGGTAAGTGCAACCTTTCACGTTCTTGAATTGCTTTGAAATACCAATTTGGGCTAATTTAAGTCATGAGAAGTAACTAGCTAATTTTTGAACTTTGCAGATTAAGCGTCCATACTTTCACGTGAAACCATTAGAAAGGACACAGTTAAATAACTGGCGAGAATACTTGGACTTTGAGATTGAGAATGGCGATTACAGAAGAGTGTGCATTTTATTTGAGAGGTGCCTGATAGCGTGTGCTCTATACGAAGAATTTTGGCATAAATACGCCAAATATCAGGAAGAAGTTGACAAAGAAGCTGCCAGGGATGTTTACTGCAGAGCTTGCACCATTCATTTACTGCACAAACCAACTATCCACTTAAGTTGGACAGGTTTTGAAGAACGATCGGGTGAGTATCTTGATTTTTTTCCCCCACCCAAATATTGATTTTGTGAAAATTAATTTATACTTTTTTTTTGTTGGCTAACAGGCAGATTTGATAAAGCAATGGAGATATTAGATGCCATGGAGAAGCAGTTTCCAGGCCATCTTCCGTTTACATTCCGTAGAATTAATTTAGTGAGGCGGCAGGGGAAGCACGAGGAGGCCGACAAGTTATACAAACAATACATCGAGACAGCGAAAACGCCGCAAGTTGCGTCTCTGTATGCATTAAAGGCGGCACGATACAGGCACAAGGTATTCTCGTAATTCAATCAAGTTGTTCATGTTGTTTTGAGCGTCATATATCAACTTCCGTG
The DNA here is from genome assembly GCA_034696685.1 of Julus scandinavius. Classification (NCBI taxonomy): domain Eukaryota; kingdom Metazoa; phylum Arthropoda; class Diplopoda; order Julida; family Julidae; genus Julus; species Julus scandinavius. The sequence continues at coordinate 4,738 of JAQGAE010001575.1, forward strand.
AATGTTGTATCATGCAATTAATCTTGTGGCTAATGCAAAGTTTATTTTATTAGGTCCTGGCTGATGAATCTGGGGCAGTACAACTTTTAAATGAGGCTATCGAGAAAGACAAGGTGAGTCAAAACATTACACTGTTTGGCAGCAAATGGCAGAAATGAGATTCTCTTTAGCAAATTTTCGAAAATGCACTCATTTCTGCCACATTAGAGGGGTCCGACAGTTGCAAGTTTGTCAAGTGCCATTTTTTGAGCAATTTATTACGTGACAAATGAAATGTTTTGGTTATACGAATCGCCCTGGCAAAGCCGCGATCGGGTGTCGCACTCCTCTTACGACTTGCTGGCGTTTGAAATTAACCGACATTGTTTAGTGTGATTGTCCACGCTTCACCTAATTTGGTCAAACACTTTGCAGTATTTCACATGGCCAAGTCACCGATCCTATCTCTTTCAGAATTTGTGCGAAGTTGTGTTCCTAATTATACTGCAACTCCCTCGCCTGTGCACTATCAATGCACACTAGCCCCAACGTGTGCCCCCCGATTTGCTTTCACTCACTAAATCTGCGATCGGGCTGGCACACATCGGTTTTTCCAGGATGTTGGTGATTGCTCTACTTGAAATCGAATTTCTGAAATCGGCCTCCGGGAGGTTTATCTTCGGGATAAACTAACCCGTGCCTTTCATTTCCAGTGTTTAGTTTTGGGAACGCTCCACTTCCACGCGCGAGCCAAATGTGAGCAGAAAAATGGCAATACCTTAAGTCGTATGTCCAGAATTGCGTGAGTGATGGGCAGGAGGTTGTGAAACGTGTCTCGTGCGTAAGGCAACGATCATCCGAGTGAATTATTGTCTCTCGGTTTTGGCCGTTTTTCTGGTTCGGTGTGTTTTTAACTATGATATCTGGTTTTATTGCTATTTAGCAGCATGATTTCAAATATGCTGAAGTGAAGAACGGCCTTCCATGGGGCGTCCAATGCACGACTTTTCACCGTTTCATTTTCTAATTTCCACGTGTTTTTTCTTTTCCTGAACTGCGCTCGCAATTCAATTTCCACAGGACAATGCAAGGCTGTACATGCAGCTGATTGATATATTCTATCAGACGACGCCATTCAATGAAGATAGTGTTATCAAGGCATTTGATGGTGCCTTAAATAGTGACATGGCCATTGAAGCCAAGATTTTATTTGCGCAGAGGAAGGTCGAGTTTTTAGAAGATCTGGGATCGAATATTGATAAGTATGTCTTTGTTCTTGTGATGCTTCTCAATATAATCATTGGTATTCAATTGTAGCATGAATTTGATGATTTGCATTTTTAATACTCAAAAGATTATACAAATGATAAAAATGAAAGTACTGTAACTTCCTATTAGTGAAATTTCTTCCTGATGGACTTTTTTTTTGCTAATTGAAATACTTTTTTTTTTAAAGAATACGAGATGCATACAATGATCTTTCAAAGCTGACAAATACAGGATCAGAAAAAAGAAAACGAGCTTTAGAAGACGGAGGGTAAGTTTGCTTGTTATTTAAGGTTGTTAATTTGAATGTGTTCATCCTGATGCCGTTTTTAAATTTCTAATTTATTCCCTTAGAGAGGATCCTTTGAATAAACGGGCAAGAGGCGAACTAAACGGTGTCGGGGCATTGGCAGGTGCAAATGCCTTGGCACTAAATTCAACTGGAGCAACGGCAGCAGCCACAGACCCTGCAGCCGCTGCTGCTGCTTACGGATACAATTGGTCTGGATACCCTCAGGTAAATTTAATTAAAAAGTTGCTTTCGTTAAATAAATTGCCAGTACCACACATTAAATTATGTTAGCACTTTAATGCTATCCAAGACTTCATTGCATTTTTTTCAAAAATCGCCATAAGTGCAATTTATCCTAATTCATTCCCAAGTGTAATTTCGAAATATTAATAACCATTCTTTATAAAGTTTAAATTTAAAAAACTTTCAATTAATAAGTGCTGGGAGATAACAACTAAAGTTGTTTAGCGATTTATGTGATCAGTTTGTGCTTTTGAAGTCTAGTACCAGTTTTTAAGTTTTCTTTTTTATTCAATTCCAGAATTATAATTATCAGGCGTCATGGAATATGTACAATCAGCAGTACTACCCACAGCAATGAAAACTGTTGGTGCACACTTGTTTAAAAAGTATTACAACTTTTACTCTTGATTTATTTGGTGGGAGTTTGCAATTTGAAGAGAAGAATTCGAATAAATTGAAGGCTTTGCCGAAGCATATTTGCCAACATCTTCCATCAGGTTAGCAAGTATTTTTTAAAATTTTCAATTTTCTTTATTTTCAAAGAGCTTTCTTGATTCTCTTCAATGACGCTCCCATCTATTATCTTTGAAATAAATTCTTATTGCATAATTTGTCTATTGAATTGTTTAGTGTCTGTTCTAATCTTTAAATGTTGAGAATCATATGTTTGCATAATCATCAATTTAAATTGATATGTGGTTTGTCCTGTAAGTCTGGTTTTTTTTTAAAGTCCTGTATTGAAACCAATAGAGTACCACTCACTGTCTTAAATACCAGAAGTAGGATTTTTAATCCATTTTATCAGCATGGCAAGACTGCAAGTTACAATACCAGGATGTCCTATAAATTTGAAGGACCCCTCACTGCAATACTTTTCCTAAGAATCTAAAAATTTTCTAGAATTTAAAAAGGGTGTATACAATAAGACATGGTCACCATAATCTTAAGAAATATTATCCTTTATTTGAAGAAAAGCAAAAAAACAAAAAAAAAACGTTACCAGCTTCTTTAGAGCTTTTCAATTCAATTCTGTTTGCTATCTTTTACAGCTTTTAAAGAAATATAAGCATCTGCACACATTTTTATTAGTGTACAATATTGGATGCTATTAGATATATCAACATTATTTGCGCGCAATCCTTGTGCAGCCCATGCAATAGTTTCTTTCAATGCATCCTCGCCTTGAGAATACCAATTACTGTTGCAAGAAATTCTAACAGGTGCTGAGGCTGCTTCATTGAATCCAGTTTCCGTTTCTGTAGCACGTTCCGTATTCCCATTTTGGCTTTGCGTAGAAGTTGCTGTCCCGCTGTCGTTCGTTCGATGTTCAGATTCCTCTATTTGTCTCCTTGCTGCAACTCCACTAAGAGCTAAAAATTCAATGTTTCCCATTTTGTTTATGAAAGTTGATGAAATAGTTACCGTTTAAGGTTTGAAATGTAGAAATTCAGATAAACTTCAAAAACTTAGAACTACCAGGATTATCTTTGGTGTGCTCATTGTCAACTTCCGAGCATGCCACGCAATACAGTTCACGTTGCCTATCTTCTAATAAAATAGTCTGAAAACATGAATGAAGAAGGTTTGCTGAGAATTTGATATCGGGCAGCCAAACAAAATTATGCTGTTGTACCTACCCCACACTCGTCACAAGTAACACTGAGCATTTTGTACCCTTTTAACAAGTACTGGCCCATAACTTTGCTAATTTTATCTGAACGCTCTCGCCTGGCTTCGATGATTTTCATCTCCGCTTCTGTTGGTGGCACCCAGTTGTCATTTGAATCGTCACCGTCCATTATCTGTATAATGACAAAATGCAATCTTGATTTTAAACTAGTCGTAATGATATGATCATTTTTTTGTATCCTGCCAACCCCCTTTTTTTAAAGCAGATGATTTTACTTATAGTATTTGTTTGATATTGTTATGTTAAACAAACTAAGGTAGAGATTCTCAAACTCTTGAACTCCAGGACTTCTTTTACGCCCTTAAACATTACTGAGGTAACAAAAATAACATTTATGCAAACTTTATAGACAACACTGGAGAGTTGAGTCCCGAAACCCTCAGCGATGGGCATGCATACTTCATTCATGAATCCAAAAAAAATAGTAAGGATGTTGAGCCGAATCTTAAATGGATACTTACAGATTTGATTGGGGGGTAACTATAACTTGTTCAGTATTAAAAATTGAAATGTACCATGCAAAGAAACTTTTAGTTTATGATCAGCTGTGTATCGCACACAAAAGTATAATGGAACACTGCAAGTCACTTCATGCGCGTTTGACTATGAACAAACGGACTCAGTAGCCTATAATCAAATTCCTAAACTTGAGTCTTCCATTATACGTAATTGCATTCCACACTACGTCCTTTTACGCATACCTTTATACAATGTTGTATACAAATAAAAAAGCTGTAGTTGTTGATAGTTGCGTTTATTTCTACAGATTATTAGGCGGTCTCTCACTAGCGCCACCTTGGAAGCGCCGTTGTTTACGAAGCGGGATTTTGCAAATGGCGGCTTGAGTTATTTGCACGTTGTAGGCTTGCATTTTTTTCGATCCTAGAGGATTTTGTACTTGTTTTATATAATTCCTCGCTGAAATGCTTACCCCCAGAGTGTCAAAGAATGTGCCTGGAACAAGCAGAACAAGAAAATCGCTGGCAACGGCAAGAAGTTCTCCTGCTTTTTCAACTCCAGGAAGGCGCTCAGTCTATGCAGTCAAGTAGGTGTCTTCTTATTTTGACATAAGCCCTACCGTGACCGTGAATAAGGTCCTTGAATAATGATTAAAAATGCAATTCAAGGGTTAATGCATTGGTAAATATACATCTAATAAAACAATAACACAGTATTAGGTAGAGACTGGTGCGAAAGTCTAGCAAGATGCACAGTTCGTCAATTCTGTATGTCATCAAACTCTGCCTGAGGTCCATTGGAGGACTTGGGTTCAAAATATTGTATAATATTGCAAGCAGGATTATAACCTGCTATTCAGGAGTTTGTGTTGGTGTCATATATTACAAAGATACAAGTTCTGTTATTGGCGAAAGCAGACTAAACTAGATGAATGAGTCTTTAAAATTATAAAAATTCATGATATGAGCGTTTTATTTGAGCTATAACTATCTTATTTTGTCATTACATTAAAAGTATCAACTGAAAATGCAACAATAAACACATTTCATAAAAAAGAATGCAGGTTGCATAATGGAGTAGTTATTTGTGATATTTTATTACAGCTAGGAAATAGCATTTCTTAAATCTTGTGAATATTTTTTGTGGCTTTTGGTTAGTCATAATCTAACATAATCATCTGATCATTACATTCTTGGTATTGTTGCCTATATTTGTTATTTTCACTTGATTCCAAAGTTGGTATATTGCTTTGAACGCCCAGTAATTCTAATCTTACTGGCTATATTTAGCACTTCTCGTACTCCACTGCGCTTGAGCAGTAGCCTTCAAACAACATCACATGCAATCGAAGATACGGGAACACATATTGTAGAAAATTTTGGCACAGCACTGCCAGTCCTTGTTAACGAAGCTTTGACATTAGCAGATCGTAAGCTGGTTTTGCACATATTTTTTTTGCTTCTGTGTGTGTTTATATTAAAGTAACGATGGAGAAACAATGGTTTTGTTTAGGAAGTCGTGATGTTAGTGCTCGGCTTGATCGCTCAGGATGGGCTTGGCTGGTCTGTGGCCGGAGGCTATTTGTCTGGAAGTACAAACTAAACGCTGGGCAGCGTTTATCTTCGGTAGGAAATAATTTTTTTTAGCCGTTATCAATTACTGATGTGAATATGAAACCAAGATATGCTTAATTTAGGCTCCACAGTGCAGAGAACTGACTCTTCCACCAAGTGATTTGGCACACAAGGCAGAGTTGGTCTGTGTTTTTCCAAGTGATGATAGACAAGTGCCATCTGCCTTAGCGGTTTCTCCAGAAGGGATTATTTGTTACTGGCCAAGTATTGCTCATGAGGGCTCTTACTGTGAAACAAATGCAGATTTACATGGGCAGGAATGCTATTCATTAACTAATTATCAGGTAAGAATTCATCTATATTCCTTTATGAGTTTTAACTATTTAACCAGCAAAAATTCAGTATAGACATTCTGTTCCGCTTCAGTCCTATGGCTGTGTTTTGGCTACCACGACAAGCACTCTCATCCTGATATCACCATCTGGAATGGGTCAAGAGGTAGGATTTTCTTGTTTGTAAACTAGATATAACTTCTTCATCCCACAAATTCTCGAGTACACCTATACCTCGCTTTACAGCCGCTCATTATACAGCCTTTTTTAATTATGGCACTTTTTCGATTTTCGGCCCAAAATGTTTCGTTAAACGGCCAAAAAAAAAACTGCTGTCATTAAAAAAAGTGGCCAAAAAATGTGATAAGTTACCCCAATTTGCACAAACAAGGTCGAATTAGGCTAACAATAAAACAACTTATGGGTTTCACTTCGTTTAAGAAAGAAAAAAAATGAAAATCGCAGTGCAGATTTTAGTTTTGATTCGTTATACGGCTTTTTCGCGATACGGCCAACTTTTCTGGAACGTATCTAGGCCGATAAGCGAGGTATGGGTGTATATACTTAAATAACAATGCCAGCCAATATTTATTGTATTACTTAGCTGCCCTTCCACTTTGTTGTATATTTGATTTATTTTAATTTACGTGAATTGCTTTTATTTGTTGTGCAGTTGATCTTTGATAACTATAAACTTGTATTGCATTACATTTTGATAGAATACAATTGTCTGTCGAAATATTACAATGGCAAAAGGAGCTTTGGCTCGCATCAGTCGACGCGTTTCTTCCTTTATTTTTGGCTCTATGCCGAGCCAGACTTCGGAATCGGTAGGAACATTTTTACAATTTTTTTTATGTAAAGAAGTTTACATCAGAGGGTCAATAATTTTGAGATCAACACTGCGTTATTTTTTTCAGCGACTTGTCCGAGTGTTAGTTAGCAACGAGCATGAATCTGATTTGAAGCTACTCTACATTTTAAGTGGAAATAGTCTGCAGAAATGGGAAATCGGTGAAAGTGAATGTGACAAGGTGAATCTATCATGCACTTATTAAGAAATGCATTTTTGATAAATGAAACGCCACAAGAGTTTTTAATCAAATTTGGTTTATTTTTTCCTATGAATAGCTGATATTTGATTGTGATGTGGATCTTTTCATGAGAGAGAAATTTGTGGAAAATCTATGGGTACATTTTCATTAAATTTAGTATCATTTCCTAAACAATTTTCGTTCCTTATTCTGTTGAACCTTACCAAGCTGGCGTACCATGGTGGTTTTGCTTTTAGCCTAATATTCAAGAGACTTGGCTAGCTCCTAGCTTCTGATCTTAGCCATCACTAAAATTCATGTATATTCATCACTAGGGTCAAGATATGTTAAATGCTCATCAGTTGAAAGTTTTACTGATTGATATGCAGCTGAACAGGTAATAAAATGTGATAACACCCCATAATTTTTCAGTTGTGGTTAGCATTCCCATGCTTAAACTTAATAATATTGTTATTTTTAGGAATGGCTTGTTCATTTTGGCTAGTGCAATCAACCCTAGAAATCCTCAACAAATTTATTATGCTCTTGGCATTGTCAACGTTCATAGTGCAGCTATTCCACAAAACCTTTCTGCATTTATTACCATATCACACCACGATACTGTCCAAGTACGTGTTTTTAATTACATTTTTTGATAATATGAAGTTTCGTTTTTATGATATTGGAAATTTTTTTTTAAGGAATCTGAAGAGGATTTAATCCTTAGCTATCGCTTGCTGTTACCCGATTCTAAATCTGATTGCGCTTATGTCTATCGAAATAATATGGTCTTGTGTATACCATGTATGGTTTTTATATTATCTTAGCTCGACTTATTTTTATTAGCAAGATTTTTTAGCTCTATTCATATATTTATTACTATTGATAGTGATGCCAGGCAGCGAAGAAACTGACAAGGTGGAATTTGGTCAGCAAGGGGGCCAGATTTTAGGTGCTGGATCATTTGATGGGTTGCCACTATTTTTTTCCCTCAAGCATGGGATTGTTTCAATCAGCTTGTCATCAACAGAAGATTCAATGTAAGGGTTTATTACTATTAAAATCGCACTGCTTGCTCGATTCAGTGTGCTTTAATAGAATGCGGTGGGGTTATCAAAACTTTAATATTTATATTCATATTATTAGGTCTGTGGCAAATGCATCCATGTACCCAGATGTGATTTCAGTATCTGAGGTAAACTGAGATGCAATCTTGCTTACTTAATGATGACATTTTGAACACTTCTTTTATAAAGATGTGGTTTTCTTTGTAGAGCTACAGTTTATCATGCAGCATCGCTCAATTAGAAGACCTTGCTGCAAGCGACGACAAGACATCACAGTTAAAGGCTGCTTTGCTGCTGTTTTGCCAAAAAAACATTGTACGTTTCTAATTTATTTATTCTAACCCTTTTGGAATTCTTAGGAGAAAGCTAATGCTTGAAATTACGTTTGAAATTGTGGAACTTTTATTCCTTTGTCGTTTTAGCCTCAGAGTCAGGCAATTATCGAAGATTCGTTTCCACAATCACCTGCTGCTGTAACAGAAGTTAATTCGGTTTTGGATATAACGGCGGTGTCTCTCAGCAAGCAAACTATCGATGATTTTCCAGCTACAGATCCAAGATGGGCGGAAACTCTTCCACAGGGTACATTTTATAATTGACGTGCACCTGTAGCTCGATAGATGTGTGCTTGGTAGCAAACATTCCTAATATTTTATTTGCTGTTCCGTTAGACTCCGGGACGACAACATCGATGATAATTCTTCATCAATTGGAGGATAAACAGAAGGCCCATCTTCTATTCCTCAACTTTCTTCAGCAGAGTAACTTATGGGAGAGGGTATGGCAGCAATATATGTTTTAATTACATGTTTTTAAATTTATTATCATCTTATTTGGAAATTAAAAATTCCTATATTTTCTAATCACACAGCTCCAGGTAGTCTCCTACTTATCACACAACGTTAGCACTCGTCGCATCCTATGCGAACATTCTGAGAAGCTTGCCGCTGCAAAAGCTCTACGGAGTATGCAGGCGCAGTAAGTATTTGTAGCAGCTTATCAAATTTACCAAATACGGTGGTTTAGCATTTATGATTATTGCAAATATGCCATTGAGTTATTGCCAGTACTGTATTTGCTTTTTAGATATGGGAGCATAATCGATTCTGCGATTAAAGTTGCCTTACTCGCCCGCAAATTGACACCAACTGGAAAATTAACGCATCAGGATATCTTTTACCGTGAAGTTTCATGTGTTCAAGACATCATACCATCTCTGTTGGAAGTAGAAGAAAACCTCATTACTGATGCTCCAACGCAGACTGTTGTAGTATCTGTGACATCTGTTAATAATATCATCCTGGTAAGAAATTTGTATTTATCATTAAAAGACGTACGAGGCATAAAATGTTCTTATTTTAAGATTTTCTTGAAAGTTCCATGTAAAACATCACCTCAATTGTGTAAAAACTTGGATTTTATTTTTTTAAATGATGATGTGTATTTTCTCTTAATTATCATTTTATTATGCACACATGCTGTGCACAAATTCTGCTTTTTGAGGTTCAGACTGCATATTATGGAAAGTTGTTTTAAGATCTAAACTCTTACAGATTTTCTAACTGATTTTATTATGTTATTTAAAGACACTTATGCGACACGTATCTCAGCACCAGCAGCAACATTTGGCGCAATTTACTACCAATGTAATTCAAGCAGATGGAGAATATGTGCCATGGACTAGCTCTACAGATTCAAGCACTTCACGCCGGTGGCTGATTAAACAGGTAAGCTTTGCCGGTGATCTTTGTGCAGCTTCTTGGCGACTAAATTGCATCTTCATATTTAAAGCTTGTGGTTTTATTTTAGACTTCATTTGTTTTGGATCATGCAGTTAAAGCTGCCCACGACACAACAACTAGAGGCAACATTTATCAACAGTTGATGGATATCATAGATCTCATACTGGATGGCTATCGGTGTCAGTTGCAGTCACTGGAACATTCAAGTTCCGAACCTGGCCATTATGAAAACCTTGTACATCAGTACGAACAGGATAGGTTGATGCTGATTATGCATTTACGTAAGTGTTTTTACCAAATACAAGGTTTTTAGAAACTATATTTTATTTTGTAATTTTAACGACTAATGCAAAATATTCTTTCAATGTGCATTATAAAAGTGCAATTTTAAGCATTAGCACAGTAATTTTAGTTTCTGGTAGTTTTCATAAAAAATATGAAATGTTTGCTATATCAATCCAATTTACTAGTAATACTGAATAGATTGTTGGACGAGACGAGCTGGGCCTCATAGTCCTGTAGTCCTATAATCCCACTTGTACCGAATAGATTGTTAGAACAAAGGGCTAATATCTAACTTGTCATTTAAGTTAAATTTTTTTAAGTCCATTTTGCATTCTGCAAGCTAACGTTAAACAACCAACCAAGTTTTGTCAATTTTTTTCTTATTTGGACTTTATTTGGTTTTAAATTAGTCGAAGCTGAACAGTATGAACGTGCAGCGTCTTTAGCAGAAAAGTATTTGGATTTTGAAGTTCTTGTGCGTCTTTGTGAAACTACTGATAACCAAGAAAGGCTGAATCGTTACATGTTGCAGTTTAATGATCAGGTTAGAGCGTTTTCAAAGCATGTCATTTTTTTAATTTTATTTTTTTGGCCATAATTTGACTATTTTTTTGTGGAAATAAATTAACTGTTTTTGTATATTTTGCTTTCCTGTTTCAGGGCTTTATTGAATTCACTTTTAAATGGTATCTCAAAGAAGGTAATTTTAAAATCATTACTTTATTCACATTTATATGTTACGAAGTTCTGATCTGATTTTACATTGTGTGTTCTACAAATTTAATTATTATGTTAGGTAAACGAGGCAAACTTTTATCTCAGCCAGCTTTACAACAGGAAAGTTTGCAGCATTTTCTAAAGGAGCACAGCTATCTCAGTTGGCTGCAAGACATCAACAAAAACCGATACATGCAAGCTCACCAAACTTTAAAAACGCTTGGATTGGTAGAAAATGATGTCCTCATCAGGAAAAAGGTAATGTCGTGTTTTTTATTGCTGAATTAGTTTTTTAAATATCTAATCAGTTGATCATCATAGACAATGCTGAGTTTAAGCAAACTTAATGCTTTGGCATCGGACAGCACTCCTGAAGAAACGCAAGCAGTTGTACAAGGTTAGAAAATACAATTCAGTTTGCCGTTTTTTACTCTTGGTGTCTTATTATTAATAAAATGTTTAATAATTATCATTGTTTCAGAGTTGAACCAAGAATTAGAATTAATACTGTATCAGGAAACATTGCCGCAAAATGTATTAGAGGTAGAATTATACTTTTATTATGTTTTGGTAATATCTATCAATTCTGGTTACAAATTACTAATATCACATTTATATTTCCAATCAAATTCTAGAGTTTTGGTCTTGATGTTGACAATATGCGTGTTTTAAATCCAGAAGAACTAATTGAAGTAAGCTAGTTTACTAAGATGATTTCTTGTTTTTAGAAGTTGGGCGATGTGTTTATTTTTACAGATAATATTAAAAACAGAAGTCCATTATGCCAGTTTTATATATTTTATTTTATACATGGGTACATTTGTACTTTATGTAAATACTGTATAGGTTTAAAATGTATAAGTATTTTAAAAAAATTGGCAAGAATTATTTTTTCTTTGCAGCTTATTACCTTTCCAACTAACAGTTCACCAGATTCATTAGCCAACTATGTTGCTCAGTTTAGGTCAAATCATTTTCTGTTGTTCATTGATGAAATGCAACTAATATTATATTTAATCTATTGTAGTATTTATTTATATGATTGAAATCGAAAATAAGCATCTGTCGATTATATGAGCATTGTATATTTCATTGTCTATAGTCAACACTTTGTCTTTCAGATGTATGTGGGTGAATACAATATCAGTGCTAATGAATTTGACTTCAAAAAAGCTTTGGATTTGTTGCATTTTGTTAATAAGGTAAGATATCATATTGTTTATTTCATTTGATTTATTTCCTGTTAATGAACAACAAAATGGGGAGTTTGTTCAGTTGCGTAAAAGAATTCCTATATATTTTTTTAAAAATCTGATTTTTCTTCTGGTATGTTTTTTCATCATGTAGCTTTTAAACCATGCTAACATAATTTCTAATACTGTTATCTTCTAAACTAATTCTAACAGCCGAGTATAGTAAAGCGCAGGGAAGACAAGTTTAATTATAATAATTTACAATTCTTATAACATATAAGTCATAATACTAATCAATATAAAATATAAAATAGTTTGTGCCCTTCTAAGCTAAAAGGATTTAATTGGGATTATGATCAAGATAAAAAAAGCAAAATATTTAAATTTAGTTCTTAATGTTTTGATCCCTATGCAGAAATACAAATACAAAATTTAGATTACAAATAATTCCGATGGTATTTTAGTTTGTTCTTTTGTTGTGTTTTGTTATTCTTGTTTTTTAAGATCCAGCCTCGATTGTTTTTAAATTCGTAATACAAGGATTTAACACATATGATATTATTAATACTTTAATATTTCTACCATCTTTTGGGCATTATTCCTTAAAGAATATTCCCTATAATTTTATTTTAGTACGTTTATAGCTTTGTGAGTGTTTGTATTTTTAGTACATTTTTTTTAAAAAAAACTTAGGCCAAAGATGATAAGCTTGAGCAGTTGCGTTCTCATATCTGGTGCCGGGCAATTCTGAAAGATAACTGGACCAATTTTGATGAGAGTGCTAGTGATGCTTTGGAAACTTGTGCGCAGACCATTTTCTTCCGCACTGTGGATTTGGCTTTTAATGATGGTTGGTAACATCTCTGTTTATTTATTTGCCCTTTCCTCCACATTTTTTGATTTACATTCCTGTAGAGGCAATTTACCATTTTAAAAAAGTGCTGTTAATTCTGTTACATTATATAAGCTGATGTCAAAAGAAATGTAATACTTAATGACATCATGATTACATCTTTTTATCAAGCTGAAGTTGCAAACTTAAATGATGCAATTTATGATTATAATGAAATAACAAAACAAAAATTGCTTATGATCTTGAATATGTGCAATATATTTATGTACATCCCAAAAACAAAAGCTTGCCACCTAGCTTGTCAACGTGGATTTTAAGCATGTTTTCTTTAAAAGTCGTTTGTGTTATTTTTTGACTTTTCAAAACCATATACTTATTTGGAAAGAATGTTTCATCTTCTACGTTGTTGAACTGGCACATCTGCTCACATTAATCCCTCATAACGTTGATTTTGCAGGATTTGATTTAAAGGAGTTTCTTCCAAAAGTAGATAGATTGTTAGAAAACGAAGAATTGGGAACTTTGAGGGAGAATACAACTTTTTGCTACTTGATTCAAGCAGGATACGAGCAAATTGAGAGGATCATGTCCTAACATTGCATCTACAGGAAGCATGCATTTCTAATCCATTCCTTTTCCATTTAATGCGTTTTAATTTGAAATGAAACTGTTTGACTGGTAATTTCATTATCATCCTGATTAAATATGTTTGAATTAGAAATTTGTAGACAAACCTTGCGACCATTTCACTATAGAATACGTAAATTGAGTTGACTTCTACATAAATACTATCGCTACGAATGTGATTATGTAGGTATGCAAACACAGTTTCTAATTCGTTTTAAAATAGTCATATTTGGTATTCTGCATGCTACTTCTTAGTTGATGACGAATTTTTGCAACTTCTTCCAGTTCAATCTAGAATAAGTAATAGATATGCAATTAGTAATGAGGAGATTTTTGTGAAATAATGATAAATCATTTCACTTCTAATCCCCCAAGTAAAAAAAATTGATAAGTTATGCAAAGGATTCAATTGCTACTTTTTTTAAAAATAGCCAGAGAAATAAAAAAACAACTTAAAATGTCTAAACAGAAGTTCTAGTACCAATATTGAATTCTCTGCACTAAAAATAGCTGAAATGGATGTAAACAAAATGCTTTGTTTTGACACTGAGCAGAACCGTTATAATAAACTTAATCGTTAGGTTAATAAATATTCAAAACACTTAGACACAGTTTAAAAAAGACCGAATTCTTCAATTTTATTCCTAATTCTATTAATTTGTGGCAAGGAATTATGAGTTAGGTCTACTTTATCAGTAAAGTTTATATCGACAAACTGAGTCTAAAATAGTATAAATGTTAACCAAAAGCTATCAATTTGTGGAGGAGGTTGGTTATCACGTAATCGTTGAAATGTTTCAAAGCTGATAGTGTTTGTCTAGATAAATTAATTTGAAAGAATCGTTAACTATTATTTGATCACATTTTTACCTGAATTTGCTGTAATTGACATATCTTTATTGTGTCAAATTCAATGCATTTTCAGTGTCCTTTATCACGAGGTGGCTTATCCGTTGGTTTTACGGTTGGAACACTATTCTGGTTTTCGAATTTTGGATTTGTGATTTGAATCATTGCTCTTGGCTCTGGCGTTGGTAAATCCTCGCTCTTGTCATCGATTTCTTTCAAACTTGCGTCTGGGTGCTGACTTTTTTTTATGGGAATTTCAGGAGAAACAGAATGTGGCATGCAAGTGCACGAGAACGTGGATCCTTCCTGTTTTACAATCTTCTCCAACTCGACGTTTTCTTCAAATGGCGCCGATGTCTTGCACACACAGTTCACTGTATTTGGGACTATTTCTTGTACTTTGGCCGTTCCATTTGAATTCACCTGGACTCTTGGCAATTGCCTCGGGTCCCATAAAAATACGTAATACAACGATAAGAGAATTGCTGCTAAGGATACAGAGAATACATAGGCGATGACTGTCATAAGCCGTATGAGTTTCTTGTTTTGTTTTGGTTCATAAATTTTCGCCTTATTGTCGTCCCCAGCGAATTTAATCCCAGTTTCGCCTTCACCGCTCATCCTAGACCGTTTTTTCGTTTGACCTGGCTCCAATTTGGCGAGATTCAACGTGAGGCAGATTGCCTTCACCTAAACACAGATACTTTTCAAGAGGATGCTCATAGGAGATCTTCGCAGCATCCAGCATCCTTCATCTGTGATATTTCATTTTGCACTCGTCTCCATCAACGATAGCACTATCTATTTAATTAACAGGGTATCTAGCAGCCTTGAAAACTGGAAAAAATCGAGAAGTTTCTGGAATTATACTTGAAATTCGTGTTAAACGTCAGTTATATGAATATATTTCCTGTTAATAGGAAACATTTTATATAAAACAAACAAAAAACAATTTTTTTTTAATTTCTAGAAAAAAGCTATTTTGACAAATAGTGTGGTTCATACGAGGGGTCCTTGAAAATGTAAAAATGGACGCTGTTTTCAAGATATATGGATTTTTTAGTGGGTTAAATATATAAAATCAGTTTTGCATGGTTGATAGACATTTTCAATTATTTTTCTAGAACAGTTAAAAAAAATTATAGTAGATTATCAGTAAGATTTTTAGTGTCATAATTTTGGGATAGCTCCGGAAATTGTATTCGTTATGTGAGGAATACAGATCATAAACTATTATAGGCCTAAACAATTTTTAGAATCCCGTAAAACGGGCTAACAAGAGCTAAAACCTAACCAAAACTATACCTAAGCTTAACTAATCTTTATAATAGTATCTGCATGGTTACCCGGGTAAACTTAATTGGCCAATTTAAGTTTCATAATCAAAAATATTAAAAAATGATAGAGTGTTTGTTTCTCAATATTCCATTTTCTGAATTATATAAACATAATTTACATTATTAATTAATATGAATTTATTAATTTGCCATTATTTGTAGTCGGAAATTTGGAAAAAAATAATAATTTGCACAGCGGTTGTTTATTAGTTAAAAATTAAGTTGTTATATTTGCATATTTATAATTTTTTTTCGTCCTTTAGTATCGGAAATTAGGTAAAAAAGCTTGTCAAAATACATGTAGCTCTATGTTAACAACAAGTACATACATGTTCGATAAAAACATGTACAAACCGAAATTTAGCTTTATGAACTGTCCAGTAGATGGCGCGACTGCTTCTAGCGCCTCAAAACGTCACGGTAG
This sequence comes from Julus scandinavius, assembly GCA_034696685.1. NCBI lineage: Eukaryota > Metazoa > Arthropoda > Diplopoda > Julida > Julidae > Julus > Julus scandinavius. The sequence continues at coordinate 20,701 of JAQGAE010001575.1, forward strand.
AACGAAACGGAAATTTCCACATTTTCCAGTAGGACCTTTGAATTTGCCGATTGTGGGTGTATTAGTTTTGTTGTTGTCTTGTCTTATCCTCTATTTTAATGAAAACTATGGAGAACTACGACGGGCATTCTGCAAAGCGACAAAGAACAGATGGCGATGCATCGGGGCAACGAGTAAGTACATTACTCTGAGATTTTTATTCTGTTCTTTCTGAATGAAACGCTCATTGTTAGGCGGCTTTGGTTGTTGGGCCTAAAGAGAAGCATGGTTGACAATCGAGATTGAAAATCACATCACAGTATCAGCGAATAAATATAACATGTTAGGAAATATTTAATGGTTTTCTACCATTTAGAGAAACACATATACGATTTCATGGTCAAGTAAATACGCCGAATTGAAAGGTTATAATCTATTCGTTCGAAAAGACGCTTCGCTTGATCACCTTTTGACAACCCATGAAGCACGAGTTGGGCATCAACTACCCAAGCACGAATTTACAAATACAAAATACCGCGATTAATAAAGGCATTAATGGTTCGAAAATTTGGTTTACTTTTAATTAATGGTCTTTAATAGCTGCTGTGTTTTCCATTTCCAAATTTGTTAAAAGGCTAACGCACTTTCGAACTTTGACCTATACGTTAGCCAATTAATTAATGCCTACTGAATAATTAATTCTCCATGGAACATTTTTACATTTGGTGAATTAATGAGTTACAAATTGAATTCATCAGTAAGTCTGTGTTCTCCCATAACTAATTGTTCATACAGACTATACTGTAATTAGTGCTATCAAACCTAAGTCAGTTATAATTTAGTGGCAAATTAAAATTGTTGGACCAGTCCCAAAATACAAAATAAAAAGGACCTGGATGAACGATTTAAGTTGTGGTGTGGGCAGTCCATAATCAAAATTCCACTGTATCCCAGTACAGTAGTGTATTTTCCCCTTTACATGTTCATGGCAGACTAAACAAGGCTCTGAAATTTCTGCAGCACACTGGTAGCTAGGGAACTAAAATTACCACTACACTCCATGAGGAGAGGTTTACTCGCATTTTGACAATGAAATGGGTCACAGTACAGGTTTTGACTTTACTTCTGTAGTATGCCCAATGACATGATGACATTTAAAAACCCAACATCAATTTTTTCAATTTTCAATTAAAATAGGTGGTAAATAATATATTTATTTGCCACCCCCAAAATCCTGAGGCATGCCAGTGGAAAAATATTAATATGCAATGTGTTTTCCAAGAATTTATTAGCTAAGCAGCAAAAGCAATGCTTTTAAAAATAATAATAATATTGAAATTAAATTATCAATACACTAGATAAATTAGTTGGGCGATGCACTCGTACACAAATTCCTAAAGGTACGACTACACCGAACCAAAAGCAAAAAGCAAAAGCAGAGTTTTTGAAAACATGTTGAAAAAGCATGTTT
>JAQGAE010001576.1:0-22150 GCA_034696685.1 Julus scandinavius
GAATGCAGAGAAGGACTTGAACTTTAACCTGGGCACCTTTTGTACCCAACATTCCCGGAATTCCCGCCATGACCCATAACGCCGAATTCCACAGTTAGGAACATCAAAAAGTGCAGATTCTAAAACACATCTGGAATTCACTTTTAAATCTGGGATTCAACGTGACCCAATATAGGGAGTGCAGCATTTCTGTCCCACTCGCAGAATGCTGATAACTGCCCCTAACAAATCTGGCTGCCCTATGGTGGACCCTTTCTCTATCCTGAATATGAATCATCCTGTGAGGGTTCCAATCAGGAGCACAATGCTCCAACATAGGGCTAACCAGAGTTGTGTAGCCAGTTTCCCTTACATTTTCCGCACATTCTCAAAATACGTGCTGAATGAATCTAAGCCGTTGGTTCGTGGCACCAATAATTTTTTGGGAAATGGTGATTCCAAGATAGGTTTTTGGTAATATAAACTCCAAAATACTTGATAGTATCAACGACAGCTAGTTGAACACCATCCAGAAAGTACTCAGGTTAGCCGAGGACAAAGGACGCTATAGGTTACGTCAGTCCAGCAAGATTCAGCACCATTAATTACAACCCTTTGCTTCCTTCATGTTAGAAATGCAGATATCTATGAAATTGTAAGGGGGGTTGATCCCATATGATTGATGTTTTAATAGCAAACGTTGGTGAGAGACACTATCAAATGCCTTAGCAAAATCTAAAAATATGGCATCAACTTCTTTACCTTCGTTCAATGAACTTTGGATATCATAAATAAACAGGGCCAGCTGCATTTTACAAGAACGTCCCTTTCTGAATCCAAGCTGATTTATATCGAATAGAGGGGCAACATTAAGTGGCACCTCATGGAGCTCGAATTGTAAGGGAATGTGCACCAACCCCAAACCAGAAAAACCAAATGCTGTTTGGACAAAACTCAACGAGAAGGTGATGGGCGAGATTGGCACCTGCATCATAAGTTTAATGCAGAAGCACGTCATGGACTGTGAATGCTTTCGACATGTGGAAGATTCTGTAGCTAAAGTCATCGGCTGCAAGCAGCAGCGCAAAACACGCGCTGACGCCAAGCCAACTAGGCGTCAGGGTGACATTAAACGAGTTCATCAGCCACGTTCAAGATCTCGCTTACTAGCTGAAGATGACTGGTGGAGTAGTCACCGAGAATGAGCTTGTCAGCGTGCTTTTGGCTGGTATGTCAGAAACTTGGGAGTCATTCGTGTCGGGGTTGAAAGAGCTCGATGAAGCAGCGCTAACTTCTGATTATGTAACTCAGCGCCTTCGCTTGCAGGTGGATACAAAGCAAGGCAAGCAAGGTACAAAATAGTCAGCAAAAGGCTTTAGAAAATCGGCATTTAGCAACAAATGCCAAGAATGGTGGTAAGAGCTGAAGAGGTGGAAAAGACAAGGAGACGTGGTCATTCTTAAATTGCGGTCGTGTCGGAAGGCTGCCAACCTCAAGAGATAAAGCTCGTATCTATGAAGCCACCAATAATGCCTGAAGAGTCAACAGACCATGCCAGCTTAGCAGGAAGCAGCAGTTGAACCACCTCGAGGGGTGCCATCAATGTGTTTAATGCGAGTTTGGCCGACATCAGGGGCATATGCCACCACAAGAGTGCGGTGCATCAGTTTTGGAGTGACAAGCCACATGACCAATGACACATGGTTCTTCGACACGCTCAGGCCGGAGAGGGGATCCATCCAAGCCGTGAATAGACATCTGACAGCCAACACCGGACGTGGGTCAGGTGTGATTTACAGCCACCTCCCGAGTGGACAAGTCAACGGATAAGACTAGAGGATGTTCTGCTTATAACGTCACTCGTCGAGTCTATTGAGTATTCCAAAGATGGTAAACCGAGGGTTGAGCATTTTGTTCGACGATGACTGTAACCATTGGTTCCAGGTTAGACTATGGACGAATCGTCATGAAGGAGGAGACTGGCATTCATAGCAGCGTTTTTATTTCAAGCCACCGTCACATACAGAGATCGTCCCCTTGACTACCAAAGCAAAGGTCATCGATACATGGCAATGCCATTTCGGACACAGGGACCAAGCTGCAATCAAGAAGCTAGCAAGATGTCAGCTTGTGGAGGGGCGTGACTTCGCAGCCACAGATGCATCCTGGACCACTTGTGCTTTCTGTGTAAAGTGGAAGCTAACAGTCGAACACTTCCCAAGCAGCAAATCCTAAGCAACCCAACTGCTTAACCTCATACACAAAGATTTGTGTGGCCAAATGACGGCGAAGTCCGAGGGTGGTAACCGCTGCCTCTTTCCATTCATTGATGAATTCTCCCACTCTTCGTTTATAAAGTTGTTGTGAGAGAAGTGAGGTCGCTGGAGCGATTCAGGAGTTTAGTTTGCTATTGTATGCATACCAGATTCGAGCGCGGGATCAAGATACTGCGCAGCGACAACAGGCATGAATATGTCAACAGAATGCAACAGAATGGGGTAGCTGAAAGGAAAAACCACCTTTTTATTGAGATGTTTCGTTGTCTAGTGCTTGACGCAGGATTAACCAATCAGTATTGGGCCGAGACAATACTCCACTCCACATACCTGCAGAATCATCTTCTTACAGCTGCTGTCGACAGGACTGCTTACGAACTGTCTGAGGGCAGACAGCCAGAAGTCAGCCAGCAGATTGCTTTTGGCTCAAGTCCTTATGCAAGTCGTAAAAGAGTGCCGTCAAAAGTTGGACGGCAAGGCTGAGGAGGCAGTCCTGGTTGGATTTAATGACGAGACGATGAGCTACAAAGTGTTGGATCCTGTTTGTGGCATTGTCTGGTACAGCCGCAAGGCTCGGATTATAGAGCGAGTCTAAGTTTGCAAATAGAAACCAGCAGAGCAGACCTGTGCCCGCTGTACACTAACTAGAGGTGGAATGGCATTTTCTGTTGGATGATGCAAGCAATCATGACATCATAGACAATGAGCAGTCTGTCCAGTTTGACCAGCCTGTCAGCTCAGCCAGACCAGCATCTACTGTCTCCCCAGATAAGCGTGAATTAAGGAAATATGTCTCCGACAGCAAGAGTGGAGCAGAAGAGTGATGAATATGCCGATGTGGACGACAATGTCTTCATGGAAGATGGTGGTGACACTGAGAACGATATTCCCTCAACTCCTTTCCCATCAAGTTTGCTCGGTACACCCTTGTCATCACCAATGCCACCGCCCATAGCCCTATGTCGACCAGATCGGCCACGCCGAAGACAGCAATTGGCACCACCTACTTAACCAGCAGCTGCACCAGCTCCACTCCAAGGGACAACCAAAATCTACATATGCGCCACCTTGATGTGAAGTCTTCAAACCTTTCGGAAAGCCAGATGATGAATTCAACATCTCTCATTCTCCTGTATTTGCCAAGAAAGGTTGTGCATTTAAGGTGTGCTGGCTAATGCAGTCTGTATGGGCTAAAACAGTCAGCCCTAATGTGGAATCAGATGGCTGTAGATGCGCTCCTTGAGCTCGGGTTTTGTCAGTGTGGCGGATGCTTGCCTCTATGTGCGATGACCTATTGGTTGCAGGCCAGTCGGCAAAAAATCACACAGAGGGTGCACCAGCAGTTGACAAGGCATTTTGAGGTACGAGACCTCGGAGACAATAACTGCGTCCGTGGCATCATAGTGGAGCGTATTGACGAGGGCAACTTGCTGCTGTCACAATAGACTAAAATCCGGCATTTGGTTGGTGACTTATGGCATCAACAATGCGGCACCGACTAGAACCCCAACGCAAACAGGGTTCCTAGCACTTGACATGACAGCAACCTCAAAGCTGCCGAATAACCGACATTATTGGCAGGCTATTAATTTCCTGCTTTATCTTGCCACCGTCGCAGGTTTGGACATTGCTGTTGTGGTCGGTTATCAGGCAAGAAGAGTCGAAGCTCCGACACAAGCAGACTGGGAGTCCACAAAACGTGATCAGGTACCTGGTAGACACTTGTGTGACAAGGCTGTGTCTCCGTGCAGGTGGATGCTGTCTTTGCGGGGGAAGTAAACGACCAGAAGTCGACCGGCGCATGTCTTCCGTCTGTTAGCCAACCCAATTTCAGCAGGAACGAATTGACCTTGGTAATGTCATCAACCAAGGCCTAATACCTGACTGCTTTACAGGATGCCAAACAATTGCAATTGCTACTAATGCTCCTGGAAGATCTATGCAAAACGTGCATGGGTCTGACGACCATAATCGAGGACAACCGGGCTTGTATTAAGATCATACAGGACAGGCATTCGAGTGCGCATACAAAGCACATTGACCTCTAACATCAACAGCCGCGAGACCTGAACCAGCAAGGTATCAGCGTGGTGTAATACCTGCCATCGCAGCTGTAAAGCAAGGCCATTTCCAAGAGTGAGCGTTGACGAGAACTGCAACGCACTCGGACTGATGAACCGATTAGAAGAAAAGACTAAAATCACGATATGTGACCCTTGGCAAGAGGGGGTGTTTTCTTTGGCGCCTCCGGGTTACGAAATAATGACGCCAGGGGGCGTCTAATGGTGCCCTCTATGTTTAGTTAGGCAACAGCCATGTTTATTTATCCTCGCTCTGCTCCAAACTGCCAAGCTGGCAGTGTGTATTGCTTATACACTGCTATTTCCACTTGGCTGCGCATGAAAGGCCGATAGCGTTACCACTACCACAACTAGTAGCTCGGTGATCAAAGCCTAGAATGTACATTGGACAAATGTTGAGCAAATTTAAAGCAATGGCTTTAATAAAAAAAGGAATCTCACATTGAATACAAATCGTTATGTGCATATGTGCATTTTCTGTCAGGGGCGTTTTCTGCCAGGTTACAACCCTATGTATTTCAAAGTAAAAATTTGCTGAAATTCGATAACAAAGGGATTTGGCAGTGTGACCACTGAAACCTTACTGTGACATTCCCCTAACGTTTCTGTGGTCTATTTCCATCCACGAACCCATGACAGATGATCATAGGCCCCTAAAAGTAACCAGGACATGTGAAGAGGGGACACAAAAATAGCTAGATAATAAAGTGGAAATAGTATAAATGGAGACATTTTGTGAAGGAAAGTAGCCAGTTTAAAGCTTTACCATAAAAATAAACCAAATTTTGAGTTTATTTTAGCTTATAAGCAAACAAAATGCTCACCTGATTTTTTTGACAAGAGAATTATTATAGCTGTTTACTACGCTAAGGACGATCCTAAAAACGTGTTTTGTGTAGTGTAAGATTCAAGAGTTATAAAAAATTCATAGCTTTATCCAACCTGTAATTAAATTTAATGGTAGTATCAAGAATATCTATACGAATTAATTGAAGTGGATGAGTGGTATATAAGTGCATCAATTTAAATTGCACATAAACTTAGTTTTCTTGCTTTTTTATAAAGTATATTTCCTTCTTGTATAAAAATGAGGAAATATATATATATATATATATTTATATATATCAATTACTGAGACAAATGGTCGAACTGCAATTGTTATTTAAAGAATTAGAGAGTTGTACACGAATGTCTATATTTATTGCCGAAATCAATTAATAGCACAGACAAAACCATATATTTGTGAGTACTGGGTCGATATTTATATTAAGATAACGTAGGCAATCCTCCGTATCTGTTGGCGTGGTACGGTCTGTCAATAAATGTCTGATCATGGGTTCGTGGTTGTTTATTTCGACACCTAATAAACAAATATGCCACCACGTATGTACCAAGTTCTAATGTCAAATGACAATGCAGCAATACACGGACAGCCTAATCTTTGAAATGAAATATTTCTTGTGTGTGTGTGGTCCTACATGTAGGCCTTAAACGCTTTTGCAAAAATAAACTATGATAATGATTATATTACCCTTCCCAATGCTATTTGCACTGATGGGCGTTTCAGTGAGCAAAAAATGAAAGTAATATACGGAAGAATATGATAAAAAACAAAATCATTCTTAGTAAATTTCGCTTTCAGATGAACCGAAATTAGCGCAATTACAAGGGCGAGTCAAATGAAAGTGAGCCAACGCGAATATCCGACAAACTGAGTAGTTTATTTAAAAGTAGTCGCCATGAGCATTTAGACATTTATCCCACTGACTAACTAGGCGCGTGATTCCCTTCTGATAAGTCCTTGGGTAGCTGCTTTAGGATGTCTGTAACTGACTCCTTCATGTCATTGTCTGACATAAATCGAGTTCCCTTGAGTGGTTTTTTCAATGTGGAAATCACAAGGCGATAGGTCTGGGCTGTAGGGTGGATGTTGCAGCGCTTCCCATTTGAACCATTCCAGTTTTTACCGAACAAGATTAGTGACGTGGGGAGTAGCATTGTCGTGTAGCAAGATTACCCCTTTCTTTAATTTTCCAGGTCGTTTGTTCTTGATTGCGACATGCAGTCGATCCAGTGTTTCACAATATCGAAAACGATTGATTGTCTCTCCAGGGTCCCTCACGATCGAAAAAAAATGTCAATACCACCTTTCTGGCGGATATGACTGCCTCACTTTTATTTGACTAGCCCTTGTATAATGCAATGCCATAAAATAAGAGGGATGTTCGTTTATTAGGAACGATAGGTGTAATTAAATGCATAAATGCCCAGTCAAAAGGTAAACTGTCTCAAATAAAGTTTTAAATTAGTATATACAGCCTTGGTCAAGTCTTAGGCACCCCAGAAAGTGATGCATATGTCGAGACAATTCAATGTTATTACATTACAAATTTAGTATTTCATCACTCCTCCTTTGGCTCTTATCACTGCAGCTACCCTTCGTGGCATACTTGCATTCAAATTATCGCAAGTGGTAGCTGCTTTTTTGCCCCATTCCTCTTTAATGTGTGCTAACAGCACTGCTTTCGATGTTGATTTATGTTGAGCAACGTTTTTCTTCAAAACCGGCCACAACTGATCGATGGGATTAAGGTCAGGGGACTGTGCTGGACACTGTAACAGTTTAATCCCATGCTGCAGAAACCATGCCCTCGAAGCAGCAGAAACATGGCAAGGAGCATTAACTTGTATAAACCAAACTGTTCCTAAAGCATTATGCCCAACTAATTTCATAATCGAAGGCTCAAAAACAGAAGCCAAAAATTTAGTGTATGTCATCGAGTTCATCCTGCCCTCGCACGCAAACAGTTCTCCGGCACCTGTTGTAGCCATATATTTCCAAATTATCACGCTACCGCCTCCATGTTTTACAGTAGGGACAATACATTCTGTATAGTACTCTTCTCCGGAACGGCATCTCACATAAATGGCTCCAGGAGTACCGAAAAGCTATGGAAATAAGATGAAAATTAAGCTACTCGTTATCCTCATCAAATCTATTGTTTTACCAAATTGGATACAATTTAACAAATGAAACTTTGGCATTAGGAACAGGAGAATAGTACCTGGATGTTAGTTTTATCTGACCAAAGGACTTTTGCCCAATCGTCAGCCGTCCAAGCTTGGTGTTTTCTTATCCACTGAAGCCTTGCCATCCGATTTTTCTCAGAGAGGAAGGGTTTTTTATGTGCTTTGCAGCCTCTCCGGCCAGCTTCCAGATGTTGTCTTATTACAGTCCTTGCAGAAATTGCATGATTTGCATGCAAGTTGTGCTGACTAGCCAGTTCCAAAGATGAAAGTCACGAGTTTGACAGAGATTGTCGAAACTAACATTCTGTCCCCACAGGGTGAAGTGTGTTATGTGCAGCCTGATCTTGGTTTGTCATCATGAGATCCTGACATAGCAAACCGTTTAGTTTGAACACCCTTACATGAACATTTCACTGCTCTCGCTGTTTCCACTTAGCTCATGCCTTCTTTACTGAAAGCAACAATTTTTACTCTGCAATTTACTTAAACCTCTCTTGTTTGACCGTGGCATGTTAACATTCAATAATGCAATGCCAAAATGTAATTGCATCAGCTATTTAAAGCAAGGAATGGCCAAACCCTAACATTTGCTCCAGAGCAGTTTCAGTTTATTTGCCATCTCCATAATTATCATGGAAATCATTCATCACGTTATATTTTCCAGTACATTGTGCTGAGGGGCAACCAGCCCCTCAGCACAATGTACTGGAAAATATGATAACATGCAACAAAGGACTAGTTTTAGGGGGTGCCCCAGACTTTTGGCTAAGGCTGTATAAGGCCTGCAAATCCCACTTATAGCCAAATATCGCCTTTTAAAGAGCCACATACACGCATGTATACACTGTGATTGTTGCTTGTAATATCTGCATAAAACTGTATGTACCACCCACAAATTCAAATTTATTAATTATAATCTCTTTTTTTATAGATCATGCCATCTGTGACAGACCTTTTGCTTCAACAACAGCAGACTTTGCACCTGCTGAGACTTTTGGTGCTGCAATGCAATAGTAATCGCCGTCGCCGATGGTGGTTCCGGCCAATACTCCGTTCACGAGAGACAAGTAGTAAGATCATTTTTTATCCATTTCTGGGTACAGGTATATGAAATATGCACTGTTATTGAATGTATTCATATTATTGTTATTCTACGAGAGTATGGTTCCCTTGTCTGAGATATGCTTTCTTACAACTTGCCATTGTTCTTTGAATCATTTCGCATGACTCCTACAATAATGGAGGAGCTGCTGAATTTAGTTGGACAACGTCTAGAGAAGCACAGCATACAACATCCAATCAGTCCTAAAGAACGGCTGATAGTAAAATGTAGGTAATGTAGAAATGCATTACATTTACTTCATGACACGTTTATTCCATATGTAACAATTTATTTACTTTGGGAACACATTATCAGGTACCTTGCTACAGGAGACGAGCAGAAGACAATTGCTTGCAGTTATCGTCTTGGAAGATGCACAGCAAATCCCACTAATGGCCAAATATCGCCTCTAAAAAGCCACATACACGCATGTATACACTGTGATTGTTGCTTGTAATATCTGCATAAAACTGTATGTACCACCCACAAATTCAAATTTATTAATTGTAATCTCTTTTTTTATAGATCATGCCATCTGTGACAGACATTTTGCTTCAACATCAGCTGACTTTGCACCTTCTGAGACTATTGGTGCTGCAATGCAATAGAAATCGCCGTCGCCGATACTCCGTTCGCGAGAGACAAGTGGTAAGATCATTTTTTATCCATTTCTGGGTACCGATATATGAAATATGCATTGTTATTGAATGTATTCATATTATTGATATTCTACGAGAGTATGGTTCCCTTGTCTGAGATATGCTTTCTTACAACTTGCAATTGTTCTTTGAATCATTTCGCATGACTCCTACAATAATGGAGGATCTGCTGAATTTAGTTGGACAACGTCTAGAGAAGCACAGCATACGACATTCAATCAGTTCCAAAGAACGACTGATAGTAACATGTAGGTAATGTAGAGATGCATTACATATACTTCATGACATGTTTATTCCATATCTAGCCATTTATTTACTTTGGGAACACATTATCAGGTACCTTGCTACAGGAGATGAGCAGAAGACAATTGCTTGCAGTTATCGTCTTGGAAGATCCACAGTACATGATATCATTAAAGATAAATGCAGTGAACTGTAGAATGTTCTTATGCCTTTATTCATTGCAACCTCATCTGAACATAAGTCAAAAGATATCGCATCCGAGTTTTGGGAATTTATGGCAATTCCCTAATTGCATTGGTGCCATTGATGGCAAACATGTTCGTATCAGAGCAACATTTATCTTTGGTTCTTTATACTTCAATTACAAAGCCTTTTTAGCATGGTGCTGATGATTGTTGCCAAAGCTATGTATAGTTACATTCATGGAATTTGGTGAGCCAGAACGCGACAATGACGCTGGGATTTGGGCTCACTCAAAGATCGGAAGAGGGTTCGAAAAGGATCAGTTTGCTGTACCACGTCCAGCAAGAGTAAAAGGAATGTTCCGGACAGAAAACCCACAAATTCTGGAGCAGAGACTGGTACAGTAAAAACTCGATTATCCGGACTAATTAGAACCATAGGTCATCCGGAAAAGCAAAAATCCGGATAATCGAGTTTCTACTGTATAGGGCAATTTCTGAGCTGCCAGTCAGTGGTTAGTTACCTGCAGGAATGTCTTGCAATTATTTTAAAAGAATACTTTTTTTATATATATATTTTACCTTATATATATATTTTTTAAATTGCAGTTTTTCTTTCAGAATTGGAAAGTAGACGTTATTACGATCGTAACAAGCCAACAAATATCGAAATAAATGTTCTCGAAAGGGCCCAAAATTGACTTAAAAAATGTACATAAAGGGCCTAAAAAAGTGTACATTTTTTCGATTTTTTTGTGGGTATTTATGATAGCAAAAACGTCTACTTTCGCATTTTGCAAGAAAAAACTGCAATTTTAAAAGTCGAATTTTCATTGATCAGTTTTTTCAAAAATGGGTGAAATTTCGACTTTCGAAATTGCAGTTTTTTTCTTGCATAATTGTAATGTAGACGTTATTTCTATCATAAAAAGCCACAAAAAAATCATAAAGATGTACCCGAAGGGCCTCAAAAATGATTTCAAAAATATACACTTTTGAGAACATTTTTAGGGACCTTCGGGTACATTTCTTTCGATTTTTTTTGTGGGTTTTTATGATCAAAATAACGTCTACTTTCTAATTCTGCAAGAAACCTATGCTGCAAAAACTTACGCCGCACATAATTTATGCCGCAAAAAACTTACCCCGCTAAAAACCTACGCCGCCAAAAACTTACGGCTACCCCCTGTCCACATTCAATCAGACACCCCAATTATATACACTAAAGGCAGCATGTGTATGCTTCATGTGTCTTAATCTTTCGTTTTGTGCATACGCACTTTACAACAAAACAAATCTTGGCTCTGCACGTCCGGATAATCGAAATTCCGGATAATCGAGTTTCTACCGTACTTCCATATGTGTTGGTAGGTGATGGGGCATTCCCATTTAATCCTTACATTATGAAACCCTACAGTGGAACCCACCTTCCTAAAATGCAGCATGTTCACAATTACAGGATTTGCCAAGCGAGGAACATCGTCGAAAATGTCTTCGGGATTCTTTCCACTAGGTGGCGATTTTATTTAAGAATGCTCTTTGCTGCGCTTGCAACCATTGATATGATAGTAAAAGCTTCCTGCGTCCTCCACAATTATCTGTGCCATAAAAAAGTGGACATTTCCATCAACAGCCGCCAATACATTCCTGCTGGCTTTGTCGATAAGGAAGTGGACGTGCAAGTAATTCCCAATGATTGGCGACAGCAGCAGCAAGCTAAAGTAGAACCACTACTGAATGTGTCCACATGGTAAGGCCTGCACATGGTGTCCATTTTAGCCCAGACCATCCCATCCTCCTTCATGGTCGGCCTTAATTTTTTTTAAAGGCGGGTGTCCAGAAAATGTTGGAACATATAAAGGCCAATCCTGTAAATTTTCAAACACCTGCCTCGTATCAATTCCACGAAATTTTCCACATTTTCTTTTTAACCAAAATTTCCTGACCTCGAAGGGAAATTCCAGCATAAAATTCGTTTTAACACACAAATTCAGGCATAATTCCCGACTTTACCGAGGTTTTAAAAATTCAAGTATGGTTGGGACTGTCGACACATTTCTTCTGGTGTCCAATGCCCCTTTCACTGACCTTTATAAACTTAATTAATCAAAAATTCCAAAAACTGAAAAACACCAGAAGTCCAGAAGTGAATGTGAAACAATGTGTTGAAAACGGCCATTTTCGAACACATTTTGATATTTCTTGATGAAAAAAACTGTTTTATCTGTACTTGTGTTGCCTGTATTTGTACAAAATTGGATTTTACTTTGATTAAGTATAAAACAAAAAGGTACGAATTAGGGAAAGCATTTTAACTGCCACTCTGTAAAGGGCTGCATAGACTTTTCCTTTATGTAAACATGAGGGGTTATAAAATACTAGATCTGACATGAATGAAACTGAAAACCATTTAAAATTCATTCATACGGTGGCGGTGGGTGATGGTATGGGGCTGTATGTCAGCTGCTGGCATTATGGACAAAAACATGCACCTTAACATACTACGTCACAATTTGAAAACTAGTGCAGAAAAACTAAATATTAAAGATGAGTTTGTACTGTATCAGGATAACGACCCAAAACATACAACACATTGTCAAGGAATGGTGCCTGTACAACTGCCCAAAAGTGATAGAAACTCCAGCACCCTCAGTCACCAGACCTAATTGGAGGTGGAAATCAGACAACACTCAATTTCCAACAAAGATGACTTAAATAAAGCACTACAAGAGGAATGGGAAAAAATATCTCCAGATTACACCAAAGAACTGGTGAAATCTTATCTAAATCGCTTAAAAGAAGTAAGAACACAGAATGGTTTACCAATGAAGTACTAATGTGCAAAAAAATGAAAGACTGATTTCGTTTTTGTCAAGAAGAGATGACTATGGTTTTCACTTTGATGCTAATTTGCTGTATGGTTTTCACTTTGACATGGATTTGTTTAAATATTTATTGTTCTTTTCATCAATTTTGTTTAATGATAATTTTAATTTGTTGCTTGAAATTTAAGTAAATATACATTACATCATTATTTAATTTTTCTTCGTTAAATTAAGAAAATTAGCTGCATACACAGCTGTTGAAAGCATGTGTATAGTTTTCTCTTTGAGCCATTGTATATACATAGGTCACTTAACATTTATTTCCTAATTCTTAATCCCTATAAGGCAAAATACCATGGTTTTTGATCTTTTGTACTGCAGTAGGTGAAATATCCCTCTTCACATGCCCTTGAAACTTTTTAAGAGCCTAGGATCATTTGAAATAACTTATTGTAGACTTGTATAGGGACTTAGGGGATGCGTTATGTGGCATCGTTATTCAGGCGCCTCCACTGGATTTATGCTACATTCGGTAAGTGGTTTAATTAAACCTTAAGGAGAATGGTGGAGCTGGCGCAAAAAGAAATTAAAAGAAAATATAACGGTTATACAGTAGAACCTGTCTAAAAGTATACTCTTGAAACCGGTGAAAATATGTTTTTAGACAGGTTCATTTATACACGGGCTACCAAGTCAGGACCGGCACATTTTATGCTTTTAGAAAGGTTATTCATTTACACAGGTTCTACTGTATACGTATATGTACGGCCGTTGTATATGTCAGTGTAGACCCACCCATCCTCTGGACCTCCTTAAAAAGGCATTAATTCACTCGGATGAAGACTACATTTCAAGAATTGCTGTGGCAGCTGGAATAGTTCGTGATATGGCAAGAAACCTTGCACACGTTGCAAGTATGGCAATCATTGTATCGCCATTGAAATACATATGTAATGGCGATAATGGTCAAACCCTTCAGCATTAATTGTGAATTAATAAGCGTGTCTAGCTGTCTACGCTAACTTTAACTAAGCAAACATACATTCATTGCCACAAACAATTTGCCTTGTCTTCCCCATCTACCATAAAATGACTAAACATAGTTTATAAATAAATACAGTTGTGTAAGGTCACCAGTTTTTCAGCCTTAGCAAGCCTTTACTAAACATAGCCACTACATTGACAAAGGATAGAAACTTCAGGTGAATAAATAAAAGATGGCCATGGGACATGCCATAATCTAGACTTCCCTTTGGGAAGATGACAAATGTTCTGCTTAGACCAAAAGCTCCACAAGCCTATAGGTGGATCACCAAGACTGAAGTTTTCAAATCCAAAAGTGAGGTGTTACTTCAAGCTCCTCAGTATTTAAGTGAAGTGACAGTGCCTGCCCACAGACCATAAAGATAACTGTCAAATCAAGTTAAAGACAAACATGACACAAGATATAAGGTGGCCCATTATTTGTTGGCCACCAAGTTGGGGGGGGAGAGAGATATACCTGCAAATCCACCAATGGATCCCATGCTAGACGCTGCATAAAATTGTGCAACTTGGTCATTGATTTCTGAAAATGGGGAAGTTGCAAAGGAATGCACACTTGCTTCTCCCAAAAATGTTCTTTCAAGAGAACCCAGATACTTAGACCGTTAATTATACATAGGTGACCTATGGTCTGTTGGTCTGTATGAGAGCATTACGTCCTCAGTATCACCTCTGAAGTTTGCACCCTCATAACCAAGTCGTATGCATCGCCTCGGATCCAAAAAGGAATCGAGGGGCAGTGGTAACGCATGCTGTGTGAAAGAACGGGGAAATTGAGTATGCAAAAGTTTAGCAAAGGCAAATTCCCACAGTAAGCACAACAATAAATGCATGGCAAATACAAATGAGTGGGTCGAAATCCCAACTATTTTCTCAAAAGAGCATAATTCAAGGAAATGGTAATATTGCCCATGCACTTCTGTATAAACACAACAATACAAAAATATTCCCTATAAGATGTTATTCTTTATTAATATTTCAAAGCAAATTATTATTGATTTTCTCAGCAATGGGTTTTAATCTACAAATAAAGAAACCAAAACATTACATTTATAAGTAGTATACAAAATCGCAAAGACAGTATGTACTTGGTACACATTCAGGAAAGTATAAACTCACACATAAAACACAAGTAACAGATTACCACAATACTTTCTTGAGAGGATCTCATGCAAATAAGATTAAAACAGTACAAAAATAGCAATGCCAGTTAAAATGATGATAAATTAAGAACAAATATATTTTAAAAAAATACATTTTTAAACCGTAAACAAAGTATAAACTCGAGATGCAAAATTCTTGGAATGCCAGTCTGCAAACAGATTTGCATATGCATGGCTATATATAATATATATATATATATATATACATCATTTGAAGTGTCATCTACACTTCACACTGTACATTAGATCCACTTGGTGTAATATAGAAATGTGCCCAATATTACCATGGTTCGAGGAAAAGGAAATCAGAAAGATATATGTATTTCCTACATGGCAAGGGATTGTCCAGAAGGGATATAGCCACGAACATAGGACGTTCACTGACTGTTGTTCAAATGCCATAACAAAAGGCCAGGAGCATAGAACCTAAAAAAGGTCAGGTAAATCCAAAAAATGTGGCCCAGGGACCACAGGAACATTGAGGCTCATTGCCACCTATGATGAGCTGTCCACACATTAAACTGCCCGTTTACTACACACATCTGTGTCCCACGAAACTGGGTTGTAAACTTTGAATATTAATTACAAGTTGAAGTTTAGAAAAATGAAAGCAAAACCAATGCTCAAGTCCACTCATCAGTCAAACCGGCTCGTATGGTGCAAAAGAACTGTAAAATGGCAGCAGGAATGGAACAAAATAGTGTTTTATTATGAATAACGTTTATGTCTAGATGGCACTACTGGATACTAATCATATCGGCATGATCTTCGCACTCAGTAGAAGGTGAAGCTGAGCAGACATCAGAGAGAAGGCGGAGAAATGGTCCCGGCCAGCATTTGAAGCAGGAGTTAAGGCAGATATTGTATTTGTTGAGGGCAAAATGGATGCCATAAAATATCAACAAATGATATAGTCATCAACCGGACAATGCTAGTGTGCGTGCATTAGTCTATCAAGCAGTGGTTTGAACAAGGAAGGGTTGATGTGATTCCATAGTCTTCACTTTCACCTGACCTGAATCCGGTGTATAATGTGTTGGGTTTGATGACAAGGGCTCTATATGGGCAAAACCGCAATATCATCATGTGGATGAACTGAAAGGTTGCAATTTCCAATGCTTGGGACAAGACTGACATATTTGTTTTGCGAAAACTACTTCAAACAATGCTTGTCAGAATGATAGAGGTTATTGAGAAGCAGGGAGTACCAACCCACTATTAATTTCATACTTTCTGAGCTTTTGTAAGTCGAGTTTATACTTTACTTACAAGTTGAAAATTTCGTGTTTTTCTCATGAATAAACTTGTTCTCCATTTATCATTATTTTAACTGGCATTGATATTTTTTGGATGTTGAAATCTTATTTGCATGAGTTGATCTCAAGGACTTGTAATATTCAGAGACCTGTGTTTAATGTGTGAGTTTTTACTTTCCTAACATAGAGTAGTCCAATTTAAAAAAAAATGTTTATGGAATGCTTTTCATTGGACTAAAATATGGATATGAAAATCCCCTGTTAAGTACAATTTCCCAAAAAGTTACTCCTACACATCATTCTTTCCATTATGTGTCTTAAAACATAGATTAAATAAAACTACACCGGCATGTATAGCAGGACACCGAAATAAAAAAATGCCAAGAAATGTTTTCATATTGAGAGTTAAATAATTGCTTTCCAATCACTGTCCAAGAAGAGAAAACTGAGTGTAAAAATCAAACGTCTCCACAAATGGCCACAGTAAGCTGCTGCAAATTGTACCATCAGTAAATAGTTGATGGTAAAGAAAAGCAGTCCAGTGTGATCAAAACTGTGCGCTATGCTTTAATACTAAAAAAAGTACTCCCACGAATGAAACTGCCTGGCTGGTTGCCTGATGCGATAACCAAAGGATGCTATAGGCCTACACAAAGGTCTGACTTTAAAAATAAGACACTAACATCAGAACACGCTCAGGAAATGCAAAAAAATGAGTTAACACTTAAAACCGTGCTAAGTTCAGTAGAGGCACCAGGGAGTGTTTTTCAGTCAAAACATGGTGGTGATCGGCAAAGTATTGTTATATCAGTGTCTAAAGCATTTCACTGTAGACAGCCTTGGGAAACTAACCACAAGTATGGATATGAAAAAATCCAGGCAGACAGTAACCTCATTCATCTGTTTCCATGAACACTGAAATAATCATTCTTCAATAGCGAGCTGCATGTTCAAATCTTTTTCATGTTCAAAGCTTAAATTACTTGAAATTCATGAATGTGTGAACAATCTTCATACACTAATACAAAACAACAATATATGTAATTCTTACAAAATCTATACTCTGAAGGTACATAGTCGTATAAACTAACCTGTAGCTTAGCAATTGCTCTTTTCACGGCACTGGGATTGTTGATGCGGATTCTCTCTGTTAGCAAATTGCTGCCGTAGGCAAAATATAAGAAGGATTTTTTCATCATGAAAAGGATATCGGAAAACAGTTATGACTCATGTGGTCCCTGCAGAACGGCTTCTTGGCTGAAAGAAATAAGAAAATGATATCAGTTCAGCAGTCCAATAATTTCGTTCATATAGATTTTAAAGTAATTTTAATGTACAGTTACCCAACTAGTTTAACAAGCAAGGAAACTTAAATGCCCAAACCACCATTTGTCCTAAAATGGATCAAAATAAGGTAATGATTTACGTTACAGGTTAATGAAATATATTTTCTCAATAAATAAAAACATTATAATTGAAAAGTGACCATGCAGTTTCCTAAACAAATTCATTTACACCATTCCATAAAATATTTGCATAAATGAAAACACTAGGCCAGAGTTCAAAACTGAGTTTGACCTTGAACCATACCAAGGTCTTCTAATTGCCAGGTGAATAGCATCACTACTAAGCTATCTGGCTGCATAATATAATTAAATACTTTCTACATAAAGTGAGATGAACAGTGGTGGTCATATGTATTGGTACCCTAACTACACCCCTGGAAAAAAGTCTGTGATAACTCATATGTAGGCCAAGTCATCAAGTTACATCATTATTTAATGACATACTTATAAATTATAATAAAATAAATTTGCCAGTCACAAAAGTAAACAATTAAAGTACAAATTAATCGCAAGGAAAATTAAATACAGCAATTGCGTAATTTATGACAATGAATAATCCACAGCGAGACGTGGAAAAAGTATGTGATCAACAAAACTTCGAGAAAAAGTATGTGATAACTTCATCTAATACTTTGTTGCCTGTCCTTTGGCCTTTATAATTGCGCATATCCTATGTGGAAGTGATTCAACAAGTGATTCACAACATGCATTGTCTTTTTCATGCCACTTTGAGTTACAGAAATTGCAAGTTCTTCCCTGTATGCAGGTGATGACCTTGGATGTGACAAATTTTCTGATGTTTGCCCAAAGATTTTCTATCGGATTGAGATCAGGACTGTTTGCGGGTCATGCCATCCTTTTTAAACCCTTGGACATTAATAATCCGGTCACTACCTTAGCTCGATGACAGGAAGCGTTGTCGTCTTGAAAGATAATGTTGTACATTGTGGGTATTATGTTGTTTTCCAGGATGTCCATATACACTGCTGCATTGACGATAGTTTACAAAATGCACATACATCATGGTCCAGCTGCAGACATACATCCCCAATTCATTAAACTTTGAGGGAATTTGGTTTTAAACAATAGGCATGATTATCGAACTACTTTGATGGCCTCCACAAAAATGTGCTATTTTCATCACAAAAACCAATGCAAATACGACTTTCATCACTGAATATAACCTTCCATAGGTCAAATGACACTTTTACATGCTTTTAGCCCAATTCACTGGAACCCGAGTATGCCTTCCTGAAGCTGTAGCCCATGTCGTAAAGTCTATTCCGAAGAGTATGATCACACATGCGTACACCTAACAATCTCCACTAAGAATTTAAGAGTTTTGAAGGCGATTTTCGCATTTCAGTGCAGATCAATGGAAGATGTCTGTCCAGACGTTTAGTTGTTGCTCTGGGACAACCACTCCTGGACTATGTTCTGACAGTCCCACATTTCTGGTACCACTCTAAAGTGTGCTAACTGCACTCTGGCAACAGCTACATTGCTTTCTCATATCACTTCGCTTCTGTCCATCTTGAATTAGACTAATTACTTGTTCTTTCACATCTTGTAAAATCTCCCTATGAGGTGCCAACGTTAACCTCAGGTTAGTGCTCTATATACCAAGATTGCCACGGTATTTATTAACAAATGTATAGGGCAATATCTCTCAAGGACGAATTGTAATACATAAATGACAAAATTCAGTATTCAAATTGTTTTGATCGACATATAACATACTTTTTTCTTGGACTTTTGTTGATCAAATACCTTTTTCCACACTCTGCTGTGGACTATTCATTGTCATAAATTACACAATTGCTGAATTTAATTTTTTTGTGATTAATTTTCACTTTTATTGTTTACTTTTCCAACCTGCAATTTTTTTATTATAATTTAAAAATATGTGTCATTAAATAATGATGTAACTTGATGACTTAGCCTACATATAATGAGTTATCACAGACTTTTCCAGGGGTTGTAAAATGAGTTTTCTGCATACAAAATAGATGGCTTAGGTTCTGTATCAAAAGTAGCCATTACAAAACATTAATTATGCAATTATGTGTATAGTCTAGAATGTATGTTAACACGACCATAAAATTGCCAGACATTGTTATACTGGAAAAAATGTAAAATATGCCCAAGTCAAATATATTGATACCCTTGATGTTTTGCATAATATCAGCAAGAAGTGTAGTGAAGCAATACACATGCAAACCAAAATGTATATAAAACAGTAATCATACACAGAAAACAACAGACAGATCTTTGCATCAAAAAAATTGGGTGATCATCAACTACTGTGTAAACATGCCAAAAGTGAAAGAGCATAGCAAAGAAATTAGAGATAAGGTGATTATATGTTATTTGGAAGGCCAATGATACAAAACCATTGGAAAACATTTTGGACTGGCCAGCATCAACTGTGCAAAATATAGTGAAAAAGTATAAAGCCTATGGTGTCACTGTCAGCCTACTCGACAGGAAAGACCACCGTCTCTTAATGAACAAATGGCCGGAAAAGTGTGGAACACGGCTTTGAAAGACAGCAGACTCATCACAAGACATTGCAACAGATCTAAGTCAGACAACTTGCAAGTGTATCATAAAAAACAGTCCACATGTGCCTCAGGAAGTCAGGGGATTGAGGTGGCCACTGTAATATTTGAACATGCTGTAAGGTTCCAACCGCGTCTTGTCACGAAATCACACCGGCACACGCGGACTAAACCGAACTTGCTTTATTTAAATTTACAAAAACGAAGAAAACTAAACTTACAATTAAAAAAAGAACCAAATATAAGGCAAACAAAAAGCACGCGGGCAACAACTCGCTACCCCGAAAAACCAACCGAAAAGAAAGGTCTGGTGCACCCACCAGTGTCCTAACTCGGACCACTGGTAAAACCTAACTACCCTCTCTGAATCCCCGAGCTTCCCAGCAAGCCTCGCAAGAATGCTGGTCGGCTCGGGAATGCAGAAAGGGTTTCAGCCCTTGACCTGGCCACACTCCTACGGAATTCTCGCCATGCACCCCATGGCCCTGAATTCCACATCCCCCCCTTAGCAGTGACCACTCCTGGGGCACTTTTATAATAACAACCAAAAAAAATTCTTACAAAAATTTACAAAACAAGGGTTTCGGCTCCCCTCTGAGCATCACTGCCGGCGGCTCCACAAGATTATGGTTCCTTGTTCCGCGGCTGCCTCCTCATTCCGTCGTCTCTCCCAGGCCCTCTCTCGGCGGCGACGACGATCGATTGAAGAATTTAAGCCTCTACGCGGCAATCCCCTGTGACCCTCCATTGGTCCCTCGTCCAAGGCACCATCCGACTCCGATGACAACTCAACGATACGGACACCCGAAGGCCTCCTCAAATCTCCAAAACTTAGCCCGGGCGGTTGAACAAATCCACTTCTCAAATTCTCACCCGCCAGTTCCCGATCCCAGTCTTTTGTTTCTGCTTCAGCTGTCGGGGGTGGAAATGACTTTCTCGCCTCGGTGGCCGCCATACCCATGGTCGGCGAAATCCTTGTCCTTCACGCCGCGGTCGCCAGAATGACCCATTGCCACCATCCGACACAGGACCCTCATCACGTGGAATTGGCAACTTCAGGGCCGCCCCTTTTACCGCTGCTGTGATCGTTCGGTGACGCACACCGTCCGACACCGTTACTGTCACCGTCACCGAAGGTAAGTTTTGCGCCATGTCCTTCTACTCATCCCCCCAGGAAAAAGAAACCCCTTTGCATGCATTAACAAGAAAAATCACAAAAACAAACAGTTCAATATACATTAAGGAACTCACCCAAGGTGATGCGTATCAAGCCAAGACAAAGAAGAAAAATGTCGCCCAACTTACAGAGGCCCGGGGAGGTCTGGTCTATCAACCCTAAGCTCCGTCCAAGATGAGGTGTCACCCGCGTTGGAGACTAATTGGCACCATCTATTGGGCATTTTACGAAATCCAACACTCCTAATGGCCAAAACCCGGTCCTTTTTTCTCGGGAAAAATTTCTTTAAATTACTCACATGCATTACCGATATAGGAGGCATACCCTTTTTGTGTCACTAAATGCGTAATTTACCTTGGAAATTTTTTCAACAATCTGGTAAGGGCCATGATAGGGCATCTTGAATTTTCCCTGGCCTAAACGGGCTGGGGCCAAATCTCTCACCAAAATCCATTCGCCCACACGAAATTCCACGTGTCTGTGCGATTTATCGAATCTAACTTTGTTCCATTTGTACCCCCTTAGGGCTTCCGCGCCCGTAATCTACGCTCAACCACGGGTATCTCTGGACCTATTAAGGGGGTTGTCCCACCGTATTAAATACCGGTAATCGTGGCTGAAATCCGTGCATCAGCTAAAATGGGGACGCCTGTAACGATGCCTGTCGCGCAAAATTATATGCGGCCACTGCTCGATTTAACGCAACCACCCAACCCCCTTTACATTTTCCCTCCGGGGCAGTTATTCGAACCGTTGTAAGCAACGTCTGTATCATCCTCTCAGCCAACATATCCGCCTGCTGGTGATACGGGGTCGAGGCCCTATGCGCTTTACCGTATTTCCCAAAAAAATCCTGGGCCCTTTTACTCAACTGGGGCGTTCCGCTATCGGAAATCAATTCTTGCGGTACTTTAAACCTATCGAACAACGTCAAGAAAAAATTCTCAATGGCCCCTGCATTTGCACATTTCACTGGGGCTACCACACAATACCTTGTGGCATAATCCACCGCAACCACCCAATACGCGCATCGTCCCACTGACTTTCCATTTCTCCCTCGGTCCTCCTACCGCTATGGGTTCCAAAAACCCTTGGGGCAACACCCTGGGAATCTTATTTTCTGACACTGTTCAGAAGAAACGACAAACTTGGCCACCGCTGCCTTCATTTGGGGCCAATAATATGCACGCAACATAAGTGCCAATGTCTTTGTTATCCCAAAATGT
>JAQGAE010001577.1:0-22134 GCA_034696685.1 Julus scandinavius
CCCCTAATCGTCATTTTAAGCATTAATTGGTATTGGGAAACAACATTAACAACAGGGGCAATCATAAAAACCCAACAAATCATATTTGTCATATTTCTAAATTCTGAAAAATGCAAGATATACAATTATAGTAGATAACAAAGCTTGGTATTTGCATATTTTTTTATAGTCAAACAATTTT
Source organism: Julus scandinavius (assembly GCA_034696685.1). Lineage (NCBI taxonomy): Eukaryota > Metazoa > Arthropoda > Diplopoda > Julida > Julidae > Julus > Julus scandinavius. The sequence continues at coordinate 182 of JAQGAE010001577.1, forward strand.
GGACAGAGTTATTTAATCCGTGCATATAATTTTTACCATTAAAGTGTCATCTTACAAAAGTCAATTTTAAGAAAATGCAGTCATCTGCATGACAGAAAATCATCAATGTTTCCGTGTTAGTTTAGATAGAAATAGTTAAAAATATTTGTCATTACTGCCATTAGATCGGAAACGAAATAAGATGCATTTGGCCGCAATGCGTTCTCATGAATACCATTATGTCTACTCGTTGGTCATTATTGGAAAAAACTTAATGAACTTGAGACGAGACTTCGGTATAAGTCTTGTAAGTGGATTAGCTTGACATGAAATTGGCGCGTAAATTTTTCTGCCTTTCCATTATACACATATTCTCAATTCTAGTTGGAAATTTTATTTCTTCCTTTTAGAGTGTTATGTATAGCAGTGAATGTTTCCTATAGGCTATCTTATATGGGTTTTACTATAAATATCCAACAAGGCGAGCTTAATTTACACGCCGAGGGAATGAAATACAACCAGATGATTACCAAGTTAGCGCTACACAGCCTTTTTCCATAAAACTTGGGCCATAAAAATAAATAACGTTCAACAGTTATCGTATATAGCCGTGGCCATTTTGCGCCATTAACGCACTTTTGATACACAATTGGCGAATTAAGCCGCGATGGAAACGGAATAAATAAAGTTTTTAATCAGCAGAAAAGTAAACTGACTGCCGAAAAACGAAACAAAATCAGCTCAAACAGGTGGCTACAAACAAAATTGCCTTTTTTTAAAAACAAAATTACAATGTGAAAGCATGGGAGAGACGATTGCTTAGAGAAGAAATTTTTATCACTCGTAGAATGTCAGAGTGTATAGAGAAAAACGAAATTTCATCTTCTACTAGTGGGTCATTTCTAAAGGCAATCCTAAACCTTGTATAGAAAATTTAAAGTTGTAGTCCTGTTATGAAGGCAAAACATCTCTTTGTGTTTAACAAAGTGCATGCCATGGATTGGTCATTTTGTGCAGTTTCTATTCGATTATGGATATTGAGAAACATTTTTTAAATACAATGAAGAATTATACACTGTGAGTCATAAATAAGTAGTACCCAATCAAAAAATCGCAACGTCGTGAAAAAATACTTCGATTTAAATGAAATTTGGCACATACATCGAACAATAGTGTAGAAACAAATATGAATTATAAAATGTGCTCAAAATGTTCTCCGGAGGCCATTATACAAGCCCGGAGTCTAACGCACCATTCTTTGATTGACGAATCATTTATACGCTGGTCGAGGTTCAATCTAAGTTTTCTTAATTCGTAGCTTCAAGTCTTCGATATTATTAATTTTCGATTTGTTATCTTTTTCCTGGAAGACTCCCCAAATTTTGTAATCCACTGGATTCAAATCCGGACTGTTTGGTGGCCAGTGGTTGGGTTCGATGAATAGTGAAGTTTCCAGTTGCAGCAGTTCAAAAAAAATCCGAAATTTGTCGCATTTCCAGAGCAAGTTTTTTGTTCCTGCACTATTGTTCCATGCAAGTGCCAAATATCATTTAAATCGAAGCATTTTTCACAAAGTTGTGATTTTTTTATTGGGTTCTACGTTTTTTTGACTCAGTGTAATATTTTACAACATAAAGACAAAATACGAGAGTAAACATTTTGGTATTGCAAGTACAGACCATGCAGGAAGTATATGACAACTTTCCCTTAACTTCATTAACGGTCTGCACAATTAATTTCCGTTCATGTTCAATCATAATTCAGGGAATTCATTCCAATACACAAGTTAATTGGTCAAATTTGAATTTTTTTCTTCACTAGTTTACAAACGGAATATTTTTCTAGTCTGTTAATGCGCCATTGTACGCTGTTCAAAGTACTGAAGAAGAAAAAAAATAGACAATTTCATGGATTTGGGGCCCTATATGATGTCGATCACAATTACTGTAAAAACTAAAACCGTTAACGAATCTCATTCCACAAAGGCAATCAGCAATGATGGGAGTGCTTTGCCTAGTTTCATTAAGAATTTTCATTGTTTTCGGCCATTATTTTGGTCCAGATAACGGAAGCTTTAAATTTATTCCGAATCGGCATGGCCCACGGACCTATAGAGGCATGGACTTAATTGCCAATAAATATAATACGGTTTTTGCCCCCCTTCAGCCGATGCACGAGCAATATCATGTTTCGCATCAGGAATTTCGACGTCATAATTGGAAATTAAAGTGCATTTTGTCCAGCGGGCTCATATCCAGAGTGGCTCTACGGCTAACGTTGGCCATGGCAATAAGATGCCTACTTAGCCAGCAAAATGTCACATTTTATGGCCTTTTCTTAATGCTTTGATTTGGACAACACGAGCTGCTGTTGCCGCAACTTTTCCTCCCGACTTATGGACTGACCATCGTCTCCTATAGGTCGATTAGCACTGCTGACCATCGTCCACCCTAAAGAGATTAGTTTTGTCTTTGGCAATTAAAAGAATTACCCGGCTCGACTTAATCTTTGTCAATTCCGTGCAACGCCAAGGCACAAAAAAATAGGCCTAAAGTTGGGCTTGTTTCTACTTAGGAGCAATCATCTAAGAACAGCCGTCGCCTGTCCAGTTCTGTCCACTTCGGAGCTTATAAATATGGCCTATTGGCTATAAATGGCTCCCATTACCGACCAGTGGCTATAATTCGTCTTTGCAGGTGACCGACTTAAGCCGAATCCTGCTGTTCATCAATTAGCACTAACCAAATCACCAAAGTTTGTCCAAAAAGTTTGATGTATTACAAAGCGTCTATTCGTTTTATTTAACCCCGTGGAGCACTTATCCTCACAAAAAATGTGGGGGTAAAATATGACGTGGGCACCCACCAATTACCCCCATTGCATGTCTGGCTGCGGTGAATGACGTTACGTCATGACATCATTGCATAAGTAATCGATTAATCCATGTGATCGGGAATCGATTTGTGGTACTTGAACATAGGGGCGCTACCGTCGCTCTTTAGTCACCAACCAATGACATTTCAGAGCCAGGACCGTCAGGGAGGAGGGGAATTGCATGGTAAAATATTCGATTAAATTTGGATATGGCGTCACTGTAAAGTGTGAAACGTCACACCGGTAAGTGAGAATTGAATTTGCACATTAAGTAACTCATCTCACCAGAAATAACAAAAGTGGGATGTACAACTTTTTTAAAGTGATGGCATGAAAATGTTAGAAATGACATTTTCTGGATGTTTTTTTGAAGTGGGGAAAGGCAATTTAGCAGTTTTGGAAAAATAATCTGCATTGTTATCTTCAATACAAATAAATAGACGTTGAGACTTATTTGAAGGGCTATTTTTCCAATAAAGTTTTGCTTTTTCAAACTTTTACTAACGTCAAATTATTGAAAAGTTAAACCTGAATCGTCATATCTATATTTGGTTTTTCATAATGCATATGTTTATCATTTGGAATAAACAATAAAGGCCAGAAAATCATCACAAAATGGCCTTGAATTTCTGCAAAATTCAACAAATTGGATAGAAATACTTCAACGTCTGTCATTATCATCCCCTACAATCAAAATGAATGATAATGCACTAAAACATTGTTTGCAAACATTAGTTTTTAAACATAGATATCAGAAACAGCCCATGCCCTTTCCATGGGAATGGAGGCTATTTCCTATACATTGACTAATATTCTAATCCTAGCATGAACGTGCTGCGTCGAACATTGTATTCTGTATGTTTTCAATTTGCGACCATTGTCCACCCTCGGTGTTCTGGACGAAACCATCGCTAAGTTCATTATTAATGCGCGAAATGGTTCTCCAATTCAGTAAGAGGAATAACAATGGCAGCTTCTAAGCCGAGCGAGAACCACTTTTTCGACAAAAAAACGCTGCGGTTAATGAACAAAGTTTTCTTCCAATGATTGCTTTTGACTTCCAAGTAACATTACAAGTGCGGAATACGAAATGGCGAATCGGGATTTCCACACACGTCCTTGTCTTACAATCCCATCTCAGCATCTATATAGCTGCTGCAATATACATGCATTTCTATAAAAGTCCTTAACAACAGCAGCACACGGGTCCCTTTTGTTTGCATCGAGGCCTATTAAAGCGCCACATTTGCAGGGGCTTAATGGAGCCCAGAACATCCTCTAAGCTCCCAATAACGTCGCTATGTTAACGTGTAAGTCGTAAATGTGACATCTTAAGAACACTGATCTTGTTTGAATTTTAAAAGATATTCACAGCGACTACATGTATATAGGCTTACGGAAGGGTAATTTCATCTATTTCATTCTCCCCCCCCCCCCTATACCCTTCCCTTTCTCCATATCGCCACCCTTCCAGCATCTAGAATGCAAAAAGCATCACAAATCACATTTGACAAACAGAACATGAAATGAATATAATTTCTTAAGTACAAATGATTGCTCGCAAATTGAGCAATTTGTAGAAGCGGCACATGGTTTTCATCTCAAAAGATATAAGTGATCAACAATTGCACTCGCGTAATATAAAACTACCGAGTTACCAAAAAAAAAAAAAATAACAGATGTCTATAAGGTTGACAAGTGTCTGAAAATTCAATTTACTTTCTATATCGAAAATTTAAGGTTATAGTGTATATAAAACGCAAAATATTGCGCAAAATATAAACACATTTACTGTATATATTACAAGTAACATGCACGAATAATACCATGATTGGTAAATTAAGGGGCCTTGTAGTACAACCTAACATGGCAAATGCAAGAACTATTTTATCTAAATTGTATGTTCACATGATACAACTTCTGAAAATATTTCATATAAGTGTTTTTCAGAAAAGTTTTGTACAAATTACTTAATTTTGCGATCATGCGATGCATCGTATACTTTTCAGAATGTATTTACGGAAGAAATGCATGGTAATATATTGCTTTCAAGCGGGAATACAATGGACCCAAAAGGCAATGCCAGGAATATTGGAATTCGGGCCCTTACTCACACATTAGTACAAATACAGAGTTGTGAATTTGTGACAATATTCTCAAACTAAATTTAATTAATGCAGTGTTAATTAAACAAATGAGCGTTACTAAGATTTTCGTTTTTCAAATTAAAAAGTAAAACAAATTTTAATAAAATAAATCAACGTTAACTTTCGAAACATATCCACTACTCGAAAATAAAGTGATTAAATACTGATTAACTTATTCGGCTATTAAAACCGATTTTCATCAGAAAATGTCAAATTAAAATAATGATATTTTTAAGAAAATATTCCCAAAAACAAGTTTTCAATCTTAAATTGTCTCATACCCGTTGCTATTCGTTTTATCTAGCCATACATGATCAACATATCGTTCAGGATTTTTTTTTATAAAATCTTCACATAATAATTATTAATTTTGAAATAAATAATATAACGAAGGCCTAACTTGTTATACAATTTTACAGAATATATATCTTGAAATTGCTTTACTAATCCTATGGCGAATTATTAATATTATTTTGGGTTATTAATAAAAATATTAAAAAGCCCCATGCAGCTTTTCGCCGGAGGAGAGGTCCCAGTGTGTACAATTCGTTTTGCGGCCAAAATGTGTCTGCTTTACAAAAAGAGTGATTTTCATCTGTGGCTCCTCATACTCTTCTCATCCCCGATATGGCACAAGTGTTGCATTATATTGACGTGTAAATACATAGGCGAGTGGATATGGCGCATATACATCCTATAGGTCTGTACCTTATTCATATATGTATGGTGTGCAACCAATCACAACGCGACAAGAATATTATTTGGAGGGATTATGGGTTGCATCACGCAGTAAAAGGGCGGGTTTTCATATTATGTGCATGCGTTATTGAAAACGAATCTGAGACCAATGTTGAACTTTTCTATAGTTCGGGGAATCATCCATTCATGCGTATTTATAATATTATCTCAAGGACCAGCTTACGTTGCAAACGTATCTCAGATATCGGCGAGCTGACTTTGTTCGCATTTTACTCTGCCAAATAACAATTTTACCCCAACGAGAGTTTAGAGGCGAGAGAATATTTGAAGCTAATAACCGCATTCGATACAAACTTTGAAAAATACTCAAAAAGAAAACATATAGATTATATAAGAGATTCTTACCTTAAGCGCTTAAGTCTCAACGTCGTTAATCCGGAAACGGCGAATATGTTTATGTTTTTTCTAAACAAAAGAAACGAACTTTTGTCAAATAGTGCTGTTGAAATATTCCATCACGCAACGACCATTTCTTTTTTTTTTCGCTTTTTTTTAATTAAGACGCGACTTTTTCAAAAAATTTCTTATGAATTTTTCACCAAATTCCTATTCCTAATAAAGGTGAGAGGGTGCCATTTATAAAGGCACGGAACACGTGACGCCCGAAAATCAGTACGTTGATTAAAAAATGATAATGGCTGCCCATGCTGACGTCAATTTTCAATTAGAGCATTTCATAATTAATTTAGATTCCGGTGGCGTTGCTCCCAAAATAGCCAAGGTGGAGCCATGCAGGTTGGCTGCTTGCAATGATGTGTGTGTGTGTGCAGCTAGGACTGAGGTCTAACATGAATTGAAAAGTACGAGAAAGTGTGTTTTCACTAGAGCTAATGTATGCACAGCAGCACCAAAGAATTTACTTTACGTAATGTACTATAGCTAGTATAGTTCATGCATTCTCCAACTAAAAGTCTTGAGAAGAAGTAGTAGTAGTAGAAGAAGAAGAAGAAGAAGAAGAAGAAGGACGTAATAGAAGTAGGCAAAAAAAAAGTCAGTTGGGTTGTACGAGCTTAAACCAAACTACTGGTGAGTCTAAGTACAGAATTAAGTACCCTCCAATACAGTTACAAAGTGGAAAGTCTACGTAAAAGCGAGCTGGGGGTTGCTTTTCGAGGAGAAACTTTGTACCCTATTTGCTCAAACTCGTGTGCACCTTAGCGGGGGAAGGAGGCAGGGGAGGGGAGGGGAGGGGACGACCTTTGGGTAAGGGGTATTGGGGGGACAAAAAAAAAGCGGCTCGGTTATGCTATGGTTAGTACGGTGAGGAGGAAAGGGGTAGTAGCGGCAACCCGAGTGCTGATTGCCACGGAACCCCCACTTTTCAATTCATCCCCCACCCTAACCTTACACCCATACGCTCACTCTATAAACACACACATAGAAAAGACATCAGGCCATTTGATCAGTGAATATACTTAACATGCACGGCCTAATCAATGAGGCAGAAGCATGGTGGCGGTGGAAATCGAAGGGGGGAGGGGGGAAAAGCCGAGGCAAATCGCGAAAGAGTGTGTCGTCGTTGTCGACAAACCAACAACGAATTACGGCACTCCAAACGTATATATCTTGCCGTGGCAAAGAAGAAGAAGAAGAAGGAAAAAAAAGACCAGACTTAAGAAAGTGGGGAGGGGAACAATCACTAATATCGATACCAGAATATATGTATAGCGGCTGCCTAATGTACTATTTCATTTGCAGGCATCAGTCGCTTTTTTTTTGTGCCGAGCTAAAGGTATTTAGGTGCCAAAAAAGAGCCGAAAACTGTACAATACGCATTGAAAATGGCTGAAAAACGAAAGTGATCATAAACTAACTCAAGGCGGGCAATCACTGTCAACACCGATGCATTGCGTGATTGCCGTGTGATGAGACTGCCTAAAAGGGGAAATCTTTGATAACAAACATACTTGTTTTATAAACAAGAGGTTTTAGTCCATATACGAAAGATGTATCTTACAAACAAACATGTAATCATTTACAATAACAATTATCAAATTCAAAAATTAATTCGTAAGTTGTCGAGGAAGACTTCGCACTTGCATATTAGTTTTTAGATTCTATAAAAATGATCACATGCATGTGAAAAAGACAATTTCAAGAAAGATTGTTCTAGTATAATAATAACAAAAGTGGTTGCAGTGACGTATAACTGAGACATTCTTATTGCTTCTCACAACAAACTGAGTTTGGTAGTGCAAAACCTTAGCATTTTCGGATTAAATAAGTCGTATTAAATATTACTATGGCCAGACATCCCATACCTAATGTAAACCTACAGCCATAATTCCAAAACTTTCCATATAAGTGGTATATACTCACTAGTAATAATCTTGATAATAGTATTCAAAGTTTCAAAAATCCGATTTAGGTTTTTGTACCGCGACCACTAATATATCCTAAATTTCCATGTCCATAAAAATTGATTTTTCATCAATTCTGCATTCGCGTACTTTTAAAAATTCATAAATATGATTTCTACCTTTCACGATGAAAAATGAAATACCAAAATTGACTTTTTAACATAATTCTACGTATATAGAAAACCGATCCACTGAGTGCATCCTAAATGCAAAAAAATCATTCATTATTAATAGCAATCAATTTATTGGACATGGCAGCGAACAAAAATAGACTCGATGTTGCTGGAAGTTTCATGAAGAGGACATAAGGGGGCCAAAGCAAAATAGGAGTTGGGGAGTTGAGGGGGTAAAAACAGCCACGGGTTCCTTCCTACTCTTTCGATATTCTCCATAGTATTCGTCCGCCTAAGAAAGTATGCCATGAATATTTCATGGCTCTCGTCCAATGGCAGTAGACTATCCTTTCTGCAGTTCATTTTCTTAGCTGTAGACCAACCACTTTTATTGACTACCAACATACATCACTTTGATCTTCCAACACAGAAAAAAGAGCCTTTCTCTTTACTAACTGCAATTTCAGCATATCTTCTTAGATTTTGCTGTATCATCATATTGCGCTGCCCCTGGAGCTAATGCCCATATTTACTTAGCTCGAAATCCCCTTAAAACATTTTTTTCAAAACAAATCTTAACAAATTCACCATACGTAGACACGACCGAAAGTAGACACGGTTTGATAGTAACGTGCAATAATGTTTCATTTGATCAACTCATTTGCAGATTATTATTAATTGGAGTTTACACTTTTTTTTTTTCGAAAAAGCGTAATTCATCAATTGGAGGATGATAATGAACGTGTAAATAAAAAAAGCATTTGAAACAAAGCTTTTAGTTCCACGGTAAGGCATGCTTATATTTCATTAACAGTCAATTGAAGGAACTATGGGAGAAAATATAATTCACCATATACCAGCAGTCACTAAGGAATCAAATTTGGGAAATGAACATTTCGATTAATTAGGAAAATAAAAGAATCGATAATTTACGAAGTAAAGGTTTGATTGGGTTACGACAATAATGTGACCTTATCACATACTACTTTGACTGATACAACACATATTCCATCTTTTCAAAAACTATAACCATTCATTTTGGATATAAATTATGGAATCCATCAATTTTGAAATAATGTATGTAATAATTGTGGACTCTAGTCAAATTGAAATAATAAAATATTATTATAACAACTAATGCCTAAAGGTCACAGTACTTTACAGAATGTTACACCCACATCCTATATCATGAACTCGTACAGAATGATCTTAACTCAATATTAATCTGAATGACATCTAACAAAGAAAAGTCCCAGTGTCGTTTTACTTAGGTTCTTGGAATAATCTTAAGTCGCTTAAGATTAATGATTGTCGACAACAATATACAGTATAGTATATGCTTCTGTACGGGCATAGAAACGTACTTTGACGTTGGTTTCAGAGCGACAGACAATGGTTTTATCATTAATGTTTTTCTGGTCTTTTTTGCCATGTTTTCTTTAAGGAACTGTCTTTACCCAGTTTGACTAATGATTTTCCTTAATGGTTTATCTGTCCATCATACGCAGAAAAGCCAGGCTTCGCAGGCTTTTTGATGCCCTTGTCTCTGGCTAACCAATACAGCAAAAGACACCCAGGGCATGCTGAATAGCACGTTGACAACAAACTCATTGATTATAATTTAACATTTCAAGTACGAAGACGCTGCTAAATAATTGAGATGATGAAGAGGACGAGCTAAAAGCTGCTTTCATTTTGCTATTTATTATGCCTATGATTTACACGCACTCACGACAACTATCTCCCATTAAAACAAGAAAACAGGGTGGACTAACTTGGAAAACGATTAGAAATTGTTGAGGGATAACAAAGAAGATGTCTAGCTCAGAGTCTTTTAGCTCATATCTCATAGTTTGCCAAAAAATAAAAGTCTAAGAACACCAAGCGCATACTATACTTAGTATAAACTTATTAATTGGGTATAAAAACATACTGTCCAGTAATTATTACAGAAAATATACTGTAGTTTACAACACTGTTATGCCATTTTAAGAAATTAGATAATTTTATATAAAAAACAACTAAAGAATAAATAAATAATTTCAATTTAAAAACAGTAAAAATAGTAAAAATGAAACAATTTATTATATTAATACTTTAATAGAATATTTTCTAATTTCTAATCAGCAATTAGGATAAATTAAAGTGTCTCTTAGTCTAGTGTATTTCAAATTATCTATTACCTAATATCCTTTCCTATAAAATGATTCACAAAGTACTTAATATCAAACCTACAATCGCGAACTTACGTCATTTTAAGAAATTATATAATTTTATTTTAAGAAATTTAAAGAATATCATTGCAATTTAACAAATAGTCAATGCATAGGAAGAATAACAAAAAAATTATTATTTTGATATTTTATTAATAACTTTGTAGCAAATTTTCTAATTTATATTCAGCAATTACGATACATTATAATGCATTTCAGTTTAGTGTATTTAATATTCACTAGTCTATACCCTTCCATATAAAATTATCCAAATCAGTTTAATATGAAATTCGATTTTCGATATAGTCATGTGTTTTAGAAACTCATTTTGCGAACGATCCTTGCTGCAGCCACAGTTTAATTAGGGTCCTGTGGCCCCACCCCCGTCTAATTTGTGCATGATGGGTTGCCATTTTAATTGCAAATTTAATATGCAATTTGGGAAAGTGAAATGAAGAGAGATTGATTAATGAAGTGAGAAGCGAACAGCTATATTTGCTCAAGTGTGCATCCACAATGGATTGTTTACCCATTGGGTGCGCATCTCGCTAATAATCTGTTAATTTAATCACAACTGGTAAAGCGATTATTATTTGCACTGGACCTCATTCCCATCATGCAAAATTCAACCCACTTGAACACACACAAACACGCATCATTGGCATTAGGTTATGGCGAAAAGGGGGGAAGGACATAATTAATGAGATGCTTCTACTCTGTGTTTAAGCATATTTGATTGGCAAGCATGTCAACAACAAATTATAAGATAAATTGATGGGCATTTATACACGAAAAAGGAGGGGGATGAAAAGGGCAGAAAATTGCCCTCTGGCACGCAACGCATATATACGATAAACGCACAGGTGTGACGAGTCACGTTATGCCCAATTATAGCAATAATTTATCCACATTTGCAGAAGAAACCTCCGGATGATGGGCACCTAAGGCAACCATGACCAGTGGTCAATGCATGCGCATTTACACGGTGTTCGTAAAATCTAACACCAGTTACCAACAGCTCAAGTTTCAAAAACTGATTAAGACATTACTGGCAACACATCAGAAAATCTAAAAATCGATGATTTCATGTTTTTACATGTTTACAAGTATTTAATAAGAAATATGTCATGGTTAATTTTAACCTTGGATATCGAGTGAAAGCTATGAAATATAATAAATAGCTGCAATACATATCTTGAAGCAGAGGAGTCAAAAAGTTAATAAACATGTTATAAAATATGCAAACTTTTACCAAATTTGCAAGTGTTTAGTGAACAGAATGTAGCATATATATGTATATCACCAAAACCTGCTTTTAAAATCTACATTTCAGAACACTATTCAATTATATGAAAGGTACCAAAAAAAACGCCCCATTGAACTGCCCAAGAATGGAGGCCTGCTAGCCTACAATAAATAATAAATATCCCGCTTATCCTAATATAACAGATTGTTATTGACAGTCGCCAATTTCAGAATTTCATCAAAAATAATTCCTGCTATTTTCGACAACGTTGCAAAAACAAAACAAAAAAAAAATACCTCATATTGGAATTTTTAACATTTACCAAGCTTATCTGTTTGTTTTCATTTCAAGAAAACACTCCGAGGCTTATTATTTGTTCAATTATTGACAAAACAAAACATGTGTTTAGACTAGCTTGCTAAAACATTTACATCTTGATGATACGTCTTTGGCTTCTTTCCATCCCTATTTTCCGCTTTTGCACATTTATATCAACCGCAGTCACCCTTTCCCTATGCCATGCACGCAATATGTACACCAGCAACCTAGGTTCAAACCCCATATTTATACGAGTAATAGTTGGGTCTGAAACTGATGTTGCAACAACTTAGTTTAGGGAATAAAATATTCATCTGGGCGTAAAATGGCCCCAACCGAATTTTCAAAGCATGTTCTCAGACTTAAATTTATTTTTGATATTCTAAACCAAGTTTAACCAAACCTAACTTACGAATCATAGCCAACTCAAGAGTCATTCGTCCCCCCGAAATTCCTCCAAAAATTGACCCTCCTCCCCCCCCCCCCCCTGTTCACATTGTATCCATTTTAGCCCAGACACCCTCTCCTTCCAACTCATGGACCTTTTTAATTTTTTTTAAAAAAGAAGGGTGATCCGAAAATTTGCTGGAACATATAAAACGCCATGCTATTTTCCACATTTCTCTGATTAACTGAAATTTAATGACCTGACTTAATCCCCGACTTTCCAGAGGTTTAAAAATTAAAGTACATTTGGAACTGGGGACACATTTTTTCTGGTGTCCATTTTCCCTTTCACTGACATTTAAAACACAATTAAACAGAAAATACAAAAACTGAAAAATATCATCATCAGTGGACGTCCATAATGGCTTTCCCTCCTCCCTCCTGTCCACATTATGTCCACAAGTTAACAGACCCTCATCCCCTCTTGATGACGTCCTTTCCGAATGGCCCCTTTGTCAATTGCTAAACTGCCGCACTTTTGAAAATTAAATGTGTTAACACGTACAAAATGTTCTATTGATGTCATGCTATGAAAAGCAGGATTCCAATATAATGGAACAGAAATTTATATTACATACTACCTGTACTAAGCAGGTAATTTTTAAGATACACAAAGAGTACCTTACATTTTAGTAAAATAATCATTGCAAGCCATCATTCAGAAAATAAAATTTCGTAAAAAATGGGTTCACTTTTTACGAAAAAAAAATAATTTGGTGATGATAAACAGAAACAATGAAAATGTCATGTGTTGCAAACCTTATTCACACTCACTGGCAGACATACCAGATTGAACTTCATTTGAAAATTCACTTCACGTTGGCTATTGTATCAACTGCCTGCAACCTCAACGCCATTTGAAGGAAAGGACTTTGGTGATATGCGAGTATATTGGTTATGTCAGGCCTCTGCGAATATTTGAATCTATCGGGGCCAATAGGAATTCAGGAAACGACGAAGAAAGATATTTAAAGGAAAACGGTATAAAAAAAGATATATATAACATTGATATAGATAAGAATTCAGCTTGGAAGAAATGGCTAAAACACATCGAAGACAAAAATCTTTTCACAAAAGTAAGAGCAAAGAGGAAAAAGAGATAAGAAAGATTTAGAATCTATCCTATATGTATATGGATACAGTAGACATTTAGGGCATAGAGTATTGGTTATTGGGATTTAAGGCAGGATGGAAAAGGAGGTGGTAGGGAGTCTGGGTGTAGACAGGCAAGTAAAAGTTGAATAACAGAAGGAGGGAAAAAAGTATTTTATTCGTTCAGCTTCTTTAGTTATTCCTGATGCGCTTATAGGTTTTGAAGACAGACAAGGAGCCTCCAAAAAGTTCCACATCACCAAACATGTTTGTAGTTACAATTCAATGTAAAGAAATTCATTTTCAGGACTCAGTCCTAAATCGAATGCATAGGAACTTACAAATATGTCATTTCCATAGGATGAACAATTTAAATTTCACCAAACATTAGCGTCGTATATCGTCGTGCAAACTTTGCGAAAGGTCCTCAATCACCATGTCTGAATATCTCCTATTTGATTTCGTCTTGGTGGGGTTTTAAATTCTTGTCTTGCTCCACATAAAACTAACACCAAATAAAGATGTTAAAACTTCCATCGATTTATTCAATGGTTTTTGCCTATACAGATCTACGACCTCCCCCCTTTTTTCCTTTTTTTGCATTTGAGCTATATGCACAGTGTTTGCCGCAATGGGGATTTAGGCGGAAAAAATCTTTGCTTTTCAACTGAATTTAATATCAAAGGGAGACCAATGGAAATAAAACGTGGGTAGACTTAAAAAGCGATATATTATGCCATAAAACCAAAATGGCAGCGTGAAAATGAGACATCATAAAATCACTAGAATGCACCAGATAAAAGGCAAAACTGGCGAAGCAGCTATAGTATATTATTATACGTAAAACATTTAATAGTGTTAGAAAAATTGCAGATCTTTTCCCATTATTTATCAGAAAAACAAGTCAATGTTAGTAGTTCGTTCAAGCTGAAGATTCGTAAATATCCCCAATCTTTACTCAAAAATAAAACAAAATAATCGTATTCAAGTAACCTGAAAGAATTATTGATGTCTCATATGAACAACGAGGGGCGGTCAAAATGTGTTGCATATTCGTGTATTATTCGAAAACTAGATGTCGTACAATAAAACTGAAATAGCCATTTTAATGAGCAGTAAATTAGCTATTTTTCAATGTAGGAACCGAGTTTGTTGACACATTTATCCCAACGTTTGATGAGATGTTGGCTATGCAGATATTGCCGAAACTTCTCTTTTTGTCAGTTAGTTTCACATCTTTTCTTCAAGTTTAAACACCAGCTCTGTACCGTACTTTGTGAAACACATTTGTCACCATAAACTTCTAATATTTCACTATAAATTTCCCTCGGTTTCATGCCTTCCAACACTCGCATGAACGCTGCCAAGTGAGGCGCCATTTTGTTTTTGATAGTTTGTTCGAAATTCATCATGAATTGTGGCGCCATGTAGTGACCTTGTACGACATCTGGTTTTCGAATAATAAATGAATATGCAAGACTTTTTGACCGCCACTCGTTTGGCAATACAGTAGAACCTGTCTAAAAACATACTCTTGGAACCGGTGAAAAATATGCTTTTAGACAGGTCCACAATTATACACGGGTTCTAAGTCGGGACCGGCACATTTTATGATTTTGGAGAGGTTAGTCATTTACACAGGAAGCATTTAGACAGGTTCTACAATATAGTACTACTTTTGTAAAATTGTGATACTATAAAGTATGGTCATCAGCACATCTAACATACACAGTATACTCCAGAAATATACTGTATACCAACATTTCTGATATGTCCATATATGATATTTGCCATGTATAATTTTTTCCACCCGAGTCATTACAAATTAATCTCGGTTTAAGCTTATCACGAAATTATTTTAGTAGACTTGGTTATTATATAAATTGCTATAAAAACGAAAATATGTGGTTCCTGCTTCAGAACTTGTTTATGAACAGTTCTTAAAAGATGTTATTGTTAAAATATGTATATATTATCTATAAAAGATTACAGGATCGCCAAATACAGTTCATTAAACAGGCTTGATGCAACAGGACCCATTTTCAGAAAAGCAAGAATTCCCAAAAAGCAATTGGACGTGGATTTTTTCCCATACATAGTTGATTTCGAAAGCACTTTCATGGATATTAATGAGGGATATTTGTCCAACAAAAAGTCAATATTGGCGTATATATAGAGTTCATATCTGGAAGGTAATTTGATAGAGCTTCCCTATAAAATATTGAAAATTGGATAATGAATCGCATTTGGATTTCCAAGAGAGGGGAAAGCAGTAAATAGGTCGACTACACATGAATTTGGTAGATATGAGAGTAAACATGGGAAGATGACCGATTTGGAGGCATGGAGGTCCTGAGTTGACCATGCAAAGTGCGAGTGTCAACAGTCACTAAGGGAAAACCAGCATGTGTTGGCAGGAAAACCATGAGGAAAAGATGTCCCTCTTATTTGTCCACACACGAACGTGGGGTCCCATCTACTTATATTAAGGCCTCATGCATTTGCTGTTTTTCCATCATATTTTAGTGCGTATGCACACTTAGTGTTTTTTGTGTGAAGTTTGGGAGATCCAACAAAAAAAGCAAAAAAGAACCAAAAAAAAAACTAGAGAATAAACACCACCGCAGTATATTTCTAGCGGAAGCTTTTTGCATAGTTTATGTACTTTTATTATGCAGGCTTTATTGATCAGAATGGCCAAGAGGGTCAAGTTTTATTCAGAGGGTAGAAAAAAAAAGATAATATATATAAAAAAAACGAATTGGGCATTGAATGCAAACAATGCAATTTAAAATGCAAGGAGTGTAAACATTGATGGCCAGAAACTCTGAGAGAAAAATAAGCTGCGTAGGGAAATAACATGGCCAAAGTTATAGGATGGACAAATGCTGGTTAAAGCAGATAACACCAAATAACTTCAAGTTTAAAATCCGTGTACAATGGTGGCATAATCACCGATTAATCACTTTAGGATATGACAGCTGAGATTACAGTGTGTTAGATTTGACCAGGCTAGGTGAGGTTAGCTTAGCTTAAACTAGTTTAGGTTATGTTAGGATAATTTAGGCTAGTTTAGCTTAGATTAGTGTAGGTTAGGCTAGGCTAGGCTAGTTTAGGTTATGCCGGATTCAGACACACCCGAATATCGTATGCTAACATATAGGTTAGGGTGTGAGCATGCGCACTTCAGCTCTTTTTTTTGTGCGAATACATAAGTCGAATGCCTAGTTGCTGACGTCACAAAGTGAGTGCTCTGTTGAGTAGGTTGTGTGTGAATCCGGCATTAGGCTTGTTTAAGCTAGGCTATATTCAGTTAGGTTAGTTTAGGCTTGGTTTATGATCACAGATTTAATTACAGGTTACAATTTTAAAATCTACGATTACCGCTATCTAAATGTATCAAACCAATACCACTAATGAATGCATTAGATTATGTTAGATTTGCTACTTTAGATGTGGTCAACTTAGATTAAACTAGTTCAGGTTATTTTTAGGTTGATTTAGACTAGTTTAGCTGAGGCTAGTGTAGTTTTTGTTAGACTAGTTTAAGTTAGGTTAGTTTAGATTTGGTATTGCTAATTTATTTGTGGTTTTTTTTTAATAAACCAATTTTTATAAACCGCTATTAGTATATACGTTATAACCAACATAACGTTATCTACGGTTGTAGATTTAATTATGGATTAAAACGTTAACTTAATTAAAGATTATAAATACCACTATTTAAATATATAAAATCAATTCCACTACTTACTAATGAATACAAACAGTGTTAAAATTATGTTTAACCAATGGTCATGTTACGTTTGTTGCAGCATGAGCTTAAATTTAATCAGGATCAATTCTTGATTAACGTTCATAAAATATTGTTCAACGTGCCTTAACTTTAATAATGTGCACGATAGATGGCTTTTCGTGAAAACAACCAAATCCCAATTTCCAGGGCCATAGGCAATGTGAAGCCAAAATAAATTGCAAATTGAAAGAAGATAGAGAATGATACCATAAAAATCTCCAATGTCAAATGTCGTGAAGCATGTAATTGAAATTTTTTCAACGACGATTTTAATTTGGACCACTAGAGATATAGTGGATAATTCTATTACGATATGTCGTTTCGTACGCCATATATTTACGTGACAATTATGCCGTGACAAATATAAACCTTTTTTTTACATTTTCTGTCTACTATATGGACTCGTACCTGCAAATTATCTGAAAAGTACTTTACAAAAATTACGAGTTCGAACTCATGATTGCAAATTAGATGAAGTGAGTCGCGCATCCATTATTTAAATATCTCATTTGCGATCTCTTTTTTTGCTAATTTTCTTTTTTCTATCCTCGTAAAAGTTTCTTTGATATGGACGAAGACAAAAACGGCATTCGGCTGCAAAACCGTCGATTCTTTTTCATTAAATAGCATTTGAAAAGAGAAACTGAAAATAAGACTAGGAAGTCGTACCATAATAGAAACCACCTGTAATTCTCTAAACAATTTTAGACTATATTTTAAACCTCATATGGACCTTAATTACGCATCGAATTTTGGTAGATTTTAATTATTATAATAAGCGAGCAAACACTGCCAGCTTAGATGTATTGCTGAGAAGAGCGCATCGTTAACAAGCAGACACCCTGTAGCCACCCTTTGCCAAACTGCACCCTCGTCCCTCGCAATGGTGAATAACGGAAGATTGAGACAGTGTCGTGGCGCGCAATTTTGCCGTAATGACTTTTAGTATTTTTGTTGATCGGAGTCTTGTTTTAATTAACTGAACATCCGTTAAAACGAGCTCGAGATAAAAGACTGTTGAACTGCGTCTGAAAACTGTTTTGTGTAATTTTCTGCCAGTGAATTATTTAAAATGGTATGTTAAGAATGCCTGTGCGGTTGTTCGCCATGTTATACTTTGCCATTTGTGACAACGATATGGAAATTAAATGAAATTAGACGGCAAACGTATAAAAGCCAGACGTACGAGCCAGCTAAGCCGTTATAGAAAATTAAATGTATATAGTACGTATTATACGCGAAGGCACTGCCGCAGAAATAACATTGCACTTAGAAACATGCATCCCTGGGCAAAGGCCATCTTTATTAGGATTAAAAACTGTAATTCCAAATTGCACATCTTATTTATGAGCAATTTACTTGCAGAAAAATTGCATACCAGGATGTAGGCACGTTTCCGTAAACGCTAGGGAAAAGGTGGCGCCAATTACAGACGTTCGAATTTATAACTGTTGAGCAGAATATCAGTGTAGATTGTGGTTCAAGGTGTCGTAGGCAAACATGTTCCATACCATATGGGTGTCAAGTTATACTTTTAGTTCCTTTCAGTTAACCAGATAAAAATATCGTACTTAGAGCCGATTGCACGAACAGAAATTAAAAATAACCTAGCATTAGCCTTCCGTATAACACTAGGTTAACCTAGTGCTAGTAGGCAGGGTTAACCTCAGGTTATAGGTTTGTTCCTTTTCCGTCCGCCATTTTGTTTTTTGCAGGTTAGTCAAGTTATACTTTTAGTTCCTTTCAGTTAACCAGAAATTAAGAATAACCTAACATTAGCATTCCGTATAACACTATGTTAACCCACAATTGCATTGCACAAGCATGTGTTAGAGAGAACAAATGGAGAAAGGGTAACCCAGCCAGTAGGCATGGTTATCCTCGGGTTATAGGTTTGTTCTTTTTCCGTCCGCCATTTTGTTTTTTGCAGGTTCGTCAAGTTATACTTTTAGTTCCTTTCAGTTAACCAGAAATTAAGAGTAACCTAAGATTAGCATTCCGTATAACACTAGGTTAACCCACCATCGCATTACACAAGCATGGGTTAGGGAACAAATGGAGGAAGATTAACCCAGCCAATAAGTAGGCAGGACTAACCTCAGGTTATGGGCTTGTTCCTTTTCCGTCCGCCATTTTTTTTTTGCAGGTTAAACATGGGGTATATTTTATCAAGGGTTAATTGGTGAAACACAAACAGCTAACCTGTTGGTAAACCTCGAGTTATATATTTTAACCCGAGGTTAGTAATCCTTAGCATTTAACCTCTGTTGATGCAACCGGCCTTTAAGCTAAAATAACATAGTTAAGAAAGTTAATTTTTACGTTAATCACAGAACATTTCCTTGAAATTAGAACAATACTACAAGTAAAGGCTATATGCAGACCTTGGTTAAAAAAAGGTTGCTGGGTTAAAAAAGTACGTTATGCAAGTTACAAAACGTGCAAGTGTCTGACCATTTGTGATCAGTAAAGCGTGCATTTTGACTCCTTTCACCGCAGGGCAATAAACAGAAATTAAGCTTCAAAAAGGAATATGTTCGTAACGGGATATGGCTGTAGCTATCATAAAGGACCCTTCACATTCAATATCTCTCTTTTATAATCAAGTTGCTTTCGGTTGCCATCGCCATTCAATCTCCCTTTTATTCATCATCATCGTGGAGTGTTCGGTATCTCTTTTATAAAATGTCCTTTGCAGAAAATGCCGCTAAGGCTCTGCTCAAATATTTGTCGTGTTTTATCCGCATCAAGCAAAGTGAGAAGAAGAAGAAAAATGTGTCCCTTTCTCAAATGAAAATTGTTTGCTCTGGCGTCGCCATGGCAGAAACCAAGCAGCTCACGAAATTATAAAAGCGTCAAAAATATACTACTTGGAAGGAAAGTATGAATTTAGAAATAATGACATCAAGGTATATATATATACGTTGAGACGAAGGTTTAGGCACAAATGTTGAATGGAAATTTGCGAAGGTTACGAATTAGCTCCTCTAGCTGCTAAATAGCAGTGCACATTTGCACCTTTTTTGTATGTGAAGATTTTGTCTACTGAAACTCTTCAATGACAAAAAGTGGGGGGAAAAAACTGTAAATAAACCAAATGTGTTTTGATTGTGCAAAAAACTGGTGTGTTGACTTGCACAGTTTGACTTAAATGGCCGCTAATTTATAGACCATTCTGGGAACTGAATGATATGGCCCCAATTAAGAGACTTTTCTAATCGTATAAAATTATTCAAATAACTAACCTATACTAATTCGATTGCTATTAGTGTTACATCACACTCTCTTAAGTACAGTTTAAAATGTTTTTATACATTTTAAACGAAAAAATGTTTAAGCAATAAACATTTTAGGTTCTGTGTAAGTGTTGTCTAAAATAGTGGACTTAAACAAAATTATCAACATGATCATTTGTTTGGGTTTCGAATAAGAAATACCATCTTTCAAATTAATAAAACTTCATCGAACTTTAGTTTTTAGTCAAATGAAGTGAATTTTTTAAAGTTTTCGACACCAAATTTTTAAGGATATCAAAACTGCCTTCCCAGGGATTCGATTCGTCGAATACATTAATGAGTGTCTAACTAAATTATCTCCAGTTACCATGCACTTAAAAGATTTTAATTAAATCCTGATGAAATTTTTTTTCTTGAAATTTCATAAGTGGGAAAACAAATTCGTTGTCGTTTGAAATTTGTACGAAGAACCCAATAAAAACGAGGATTTTTTTAAATAGTAGGGTGAAAAATGGTGAATTCATTTCCATTTATCGAATGTTGGAAACTTGGGATTTTAATTTCCTACGCTGTCTAATTTCCGTATTTACATTATTTAAAAATTAAGTCAAGCAGAAAGGCGTATATTAAGCTCCGACTAAAAAACGTGTACATATATACTCGAGTATTAACAAAACACACGTTTCAAAGTCTAAGCGGCCTTTGGAGTAGACAAATACACACAAGTGGGATGAAATGAAAAAAAAAATAGATATTTCTAGAAAAGTTTTGGCAAACAAGAGCTGGCAGAGTCAGTATGTTAGTTATTACAATGTTGTTCATTAACATGGGACGAGAGGGAGAGATGAGAGAGAGTATAAAAATTTCAGCATCAAGTAAATTCGCTTCACTGATTCCCTATGTTTAAATCATTTGCTATAATTCCGTAGGAATACTCCTCAGCCATTTGCATGGAAATTAACTTCATTATCATACTAAGCAGAAAGCGTCACATCCACTGCCATTAGCATGATGGATGCAATGTTTCTGTACTGTTTATACACTTAAAATGCACACAAATAAGAAACGGTGACGCAGAAAAATATGCGAGGGCCAATAAAAAAGTAGATTGGCCTCATTGCTCTTCGTTAATTATTTTCACAAAATCCAATAAGATACGCCATTGTCAGGATTTCAGGATTTTTCTTTTTCATTATGCCGCTAGAGGCGCCAAAACATCGACTCCATGATTATAAAAAACATTGATTACATAAACATTCGATACTAATCGATAGTTTCAATTTCATACATTGATATATGAACTTCTTTTATTTACATATTTCAGCAGCTAGGTGATGTCACATTTTTTTCTATAAATGTTGGTGGATGATTAC
>JAQGAE010001578.1:0-22121 GCA_034696685.1 Julus scandinavius
CACTGGTAATAAATTAATGTGTTTAACTATCCCTCAGTTACACATTAAATTTGCTGACTTTCAACTTTCTGGCAATGACGCTGTCAAAATTTCCAGGGACATTCGGGTTCACAGAATTGAAGAAAGGTTATTTTCCTCATTCGTTTAAAACTGAGGAAAACCAAAATTATAGCTGCCAATACTAGATGTTAAATTTTACAATCTCGATTCTATGCCTAAAAATGAATGAAATGTTTTCTTAGAGTGGCATAAATTACAGACTGAAGCAAAACATGTCTTTAACTTAAGCCTGGTCTCCACCAAGAGTTACATTGTATGTATAAAGACATTTTTACATCTTGACCCGGCTTTACATGACGAGTTGATAGGTAATTGTATATCGGATGTAACATTTCTAAGTCAAGGTTGAGAATGCTTTCGTGCATTATGCAATGATCTGTACAAACTTGATCCGTTGATGGAATGCAGTACCTTAGCATCATTTTGCAGCTGGTTAATCGACGCCTCTATATGCCCGAAACTAGCATAGCAATCCTACCACATGGTAGGTATGGAAGATCGTACTAAGCACCTTCAGGCTTAAACATTACAGAATTTGTATCTGGAGGGCCAAAAAATTATGTCTACAAACTTTCGAACGGTGAAGAAAAGTGGGTGGTGGCAGGAATTAAGCAAATTTTTAGAACCCATAAGCAGATGAATTTTGATGTCATAAAATCAATGGTGTTATCTACACCAGTACACTGGCGTGCTTACCAAACGAGATACTCGACAAGCAAGCAAACTTTTACTGTTTACCGTTATGGTTATAGGTATTAATTTACTTTAAAATGTGTGTATATATGTAAATAAATATTTTTATATTTTACTTATTTTCTGTAAGTAGTTAATTTTTTACATCAATATAAATTTTAAAGAACCACAATAATAGTGTTAGTAAGCATGCAGACTTTCAACAAAGAACAACAATCACAGCAAGTGCATGATATATATTTTACGCTGCCCCAACATGCAAGTTTTGGAGGTGTTTCACCTCTGATAGCACCAGCAAGTTCAATAGATAAGGATGTAATCGAAAAATGGCTACCCTACCAGAATATATGGGCTAAATTAGATGTTATTAAAGCTTGTTGACAATTATCCTTAGCATTTACATTTCATTATTGCAAAAAAGGGGGCCATGTTGACTACTGATAAATAGGTATCATTACATGTGCCCCATGCATAATTTCTTTTTTGGGTGTATATCACTGCTGTATCATTTTATTTTTACAATGCAATATTTTCTTACACATAACTGTATAATAATTTTTTTGAAATTGCTACTTGTGTTTCAGTACATATGCCCTTTTTTCGGTAATCAGAAAACTGTCACTTCAGCTAGGGTACCAATACGTATGACCACCACTGTATATTAACTTACAAGGTTGCATTGAATTATCCTATGATCTAGGTAACTGATCAGTAGAAATCATTGCAATCACAAGGTTTTTTAACTTTTAACACATGCATGATTGCTGCATAAAAAAGCGATTAAGTCATCAATTGAGCCAATAGTTGAGAAAAGCCAATGGTTGGCGGCTAAGCCGTGGAATTTTTTTTTCGTTTAAACAAACCTTGAGTCTGATTTATGTTGCTGCTGGTGGAGACCAGGCTTTAAGGCACTAATACTCCTGATCCTACTTAACTTCCCTCATAACATCTAGGTGACCTTAATGATATCGTTAAATATAAATGACATTGGTATAATTTTCCAATTTAATTTCTAATTTGAATAACCCAACATCTGACACTAGCTTTTACTTTAAAAATAAAACATCATCTAACTCAGGAGTGCTGTCCCAATCAATGGGAACATCAATTGGTTCTTTGGTGGATTGTTTTACTTCGTCAGTCAAATCTATTACCTCAACTGATGTGTCAGGGTGTTCTAATAATAAAACATCAACTGGATGTTCGTGGGGCTCTAAGCGAGAAATCAAATTGACACTAACATTGCTACTTCTAGAAGGCTTAAAAACAACATTCCTATCTTCTGGTATTTCTTTAAAACTTGCACTTAGTGCAATTTTAAGTCCATCATTTGACCCATCACTTAATGTACACAAAAATGTGGAACTTGAGCCATGTGATTCTTGAGAGCTTAATAGAGGGGAGTTTGACTCTTTGTTTAAAATATCTCTAAAACTCAAATTGGTAGATCGTTGAACCCTATTGTACTTTTTTCTTCTTTCCAGTGGACTAGAACATGAGGTTTCTTGAGAGCTTGGCACTTCCTTACATGGAGAAATCTCAAATGTCCATTTTGGATTATCATCTTCAGCTGGAAGAGTGCTTTCTGAGTATTTAACTTTGACCGGAGAAAAGTCAAATTCATGAGAACAAGGATTAGTATTGCTTCTTAAGGTGTGCTGTATTTCTTCATTCGGTAAAATTATGGTGTCTTCAATATTTTGTGGAACTGAGGTCAATTCACTTTTTGATTTCTTCCTAACAGGAGATCTCAGTTGAGAATCTGTCTGGAAGATCAAATCTAATTCAGATGAATCAGTTCCTAGAGTAAACATTTAATACATTATTATCTTTAAGTAATTACTAAAGCAATGAATATGACAAAGGTAATAGCCATAAGCAATGTAACACGAATATGTGGCTACTTTTCTTACTTTATTTCTGCAGTATAAATAGGTTTATTAAGTTGAATGAGTTTATTAAGTTTCAAAACGAAGATGTCATCAAATGTCAACCAAGGTTTTTAACTCTTGCCTGATTGAGCTAGGTGGTTTAGTGGTGGCGATATCAGCCTGGCAATCAGGAGACACAGGTTTGATTCCCAAACTTGTCGCCTACCCTGACTGTGGTTTTCACGGTTTTCCACAGTTGATTCCAGGCAAATGCCGGGGTAGTTCCTCTAAAAAACAGCCAAGACCGTGTTCCTTCTTCTCCTTATTCTTCTACTTTCTCTTTTCTATCACTTATTTTTATCTAGATATCGGAATCTATCCCCAACATTGCCTGGGCTCTCTCTGGCCTTAGATGCCTTTGGGCCCCTAAACCCTAACCAACAACAACAACTCTTGCCGACATTGGCGAATGTGCCATGAGATTGGGGTATTACAAAAATATTTCTAATATATGAATGCAAAACTTGTGGAAGGGACCAAAAACAGGGATATAATAGACCATTGTTGGTTGGGACGAGTTCTAAGGCTAAAAGATATCTAAGATAAATTAAGGGCTACATTAGAGACATAGGTGCTGAGTAGATGGGTTCGGGACACTTTTCCAATCCCCAATAATTTTGTTATGGGTTCCTTGAACCTCTAATAATTGTACAAGCATTTTGTGGTAATTCATAGAAACTAGCTGTGCTTTGATATTCCAAGCAGACAAGGGCAGAAGGTAGGGTTATTTATTCGAATGTAGGACAGGAAATTTAGGGGGAAATAAGTGTAAAAGATAGCAAGGTAATGTAAAATTTGTCAGGACCCAGGCCCATTGTATTATCTTAGAAGCACAAACAGACTTTACTAATTAGCAAGAAGAGTTCAGCTAATTTCTATGAGAACAAACCTCCATTAAAATAACCTGCAATTTGGCAGGGATATATCACGAAATACCGTGATAGACAAAACATATGCAATTGGTTGATAAACTTTTTCAAGTTGCGAAAAAAAAATCAGGTACACATTTTTTCACTGGACAAAAGAAATGCAACTTCACACTAATCTTCAGATTACTAGGATAATTAGATTTTTTGTAATAAATCATACTTACACTACGATGTCCTTTATTAGTAATCATGTTTTACAGAAAATCAAGGTCGTTTATTGCAAACATTTTACAAATAAAAGGGACCTTTTTCTGACAATAATTTTTCAATGCAATATGGCACGTGATAGTCTAGGACATGGTTTCAGCGGCAAAGTAATTGATGATTATCATGCAGGGATATCGTAAAAAGATATTTGTGTTAAATATGATGTTCACAAATTGCTCCAGAAGTTTAAAAGCACAGGAAATGTAGATATTATTCACAACGGTGGTAGGACTTGTATTACCACAGCTCGTATTGCCTGAATGATTGTGAGGCAAATCAAAAAATATCCTTTTATTTCTTCAAATGCAATTCAGAAGGAATTAAACATTTTGGCATCAAGTAGAACCATTAGAAGGCGTGCTGTCAAAGCTGGACTATGTTCTTATCGTCCAGCAAACAAGTCATTATTTTTCATAAAGAATCTGAAGAAAGTTTGCAATTTGCAAAAACACACAGTGACTGGAGTGTGGCCAAGTAAAAAACAGTGTTGTTTAGTGAAGAGCCCAAGTTTAACATCATTGGCTGTGATGGAAATTGTTATGTGCGCCGACACTAAAAAAACGCATAGATCCACATTATTGCCAGAAGACTGTCAACCATGGTGGAGGTAGCGTTATGGTCTGGGGATGTTTTTCAGACAAGCTATACCCTCTTCATTGCATTACTGGAATCATAAATCGTTACATGTACAGGGACATTCTTTAAGATGTCATGTTGCCTTTTGCAGATTTGAACAAAACATTGAAATGGTTCTTCCAGCATGACAACAAACCAAAACACACTTCAAAAGTGGTCAAAACCTGGTTTCAGGATAAACATGTACAGTTATTATAGTGGCCATTTCAATCCCCTGACCTTAACCTAATTGAGAACCTGTGGGGGATTGTGTATACAAAAATTGACTGTATGAACGTGCACAGCCATGACCAACTTTTTCAACCAAACGAAAAAGCTTGGAAAGAGATCACACAGGACACTGATGAAGTTGACTGAATCAATGCCGTCCTGGTGCAAGGCAGTGATTACGAACAATGGTTGCACCACAAAATATTAAGAAAAACTTTATATAATCTGCTATTGCAATTCCAGTTGCCTTTTGATTTGTCCAGGAAAAAATGTATACTTTGGTTAATCTTTTTCTTTCTGAAATTTAAATGAATTCTGTACATTTCTCTTGATTATTAAATATATATGGAATGTACATGAAGCTAACCAGGTGGTTTTTTCTTAAGTTTTAGGGTGATTACAACCCTATCCCTTTCAAAATGAAAATTTGCAAAGACACTCACAGTCAAACAAAAAAAGATAAAATAATAACAAAAATTGTTTGAAATTGCTTTATAAATCAGCAAGGTACTGATAATGTCAATTTTCACATTAAAATAGTAGATTTTTTATTCAAATTTTTATTTGAATTTTTGCACTCACAACTTGCCTATCTCATGCTGCCACCTGCTGGCAGCATTTGCAAAATAACAGACATTTTTCAAACTTTTATATTAATTTTAAAAAAATTACCATTTCAATGTGTAAAACAACAATTTGAGGCCCTTGCTGATCCATCAAGCTACCCCAAACAATTCTCACCCCCACCCAAACCGCCCTCATTCAACTGTTGAGTTTTCTTTGGAAGCTCGGCCCATTGAAAAGGATAGGGTTGTGATCCCTCTTAAGCCATAAATATTTTTTCGCACTTGAAAGCGTTTATCAAGCAGTTGCATATGGCTTGTCCAACTGTGTACATACCTTATAAGCCCAACTTGAGTATAGGAAGGAGAAACAGATTAACTAGGAAAGGACGGAGATCCATGGTCTACTTAGAAGACTAAGTTGGGAATCGAACCCCAATTGTCAAGTGGACGACGTCAATAGGCCATAGTTGATGGAGTTCTTAAATATTAAGGGTACCTTTGTCAATGTAGGTAGGTCTCGTCTTACTCTCAATATATGAAATGATTGCCCGGATCTCTTAAGGGTCTTCCTCATTAATCCTACGCACCCTATAGCTATGGGCCGTGGAGCCCGCTGTTACGTACGCGGCAGAGATTTGGGCTCGCGCTGTCTGGTACAAGTACGTACGCAAATAGCTGGTCGCCTTCCAGCGACCCTTCATCATTGCTGCTGCCAAAGCTTACAGGACTACCTCTCTTGTGGCAGCCCAGGCTATAGCACAAATTGCTCACCTTCATCTTCGAATTGACGAGCTTGCCCAGTTGTCCAGTTTCCGAGCCACTGGCCTCACCACCTTTCTGCTGGACGACCACGGCCTTGAAACCAGGACCCTTGCTTCTGACCTCCCGCACCCTGTTGTGCACCTCTCCATCAGCTACACCCACGGCAGATCCCAGGACGTGTATCTTACAACTCCGGGCCATCTCCGTATCTTCACTAATGGCAGTACATCTCCAGATGGGGTGGGGGCAGCCTTTGTTTGCATATGATGCTGCCACCATTGTGCTCACAAGTAAACTGAGACTTGCACCGTACTGCTCAGCAGCCCAGGCAGAATCATTGGCTATACTCCATGCCACAGAATGGGTCGTGGCCGTAGGGTTAACTTTAGAATCTTCAACGACTCCAGGAGCAAATTGAACACCATGCGCAACCGTTTGTCCACCAATCCCTTCATCACCTCCATCCATGCAGCCCTGGCATGCTCCGCCCAGGATGGCCTTCTGGCGTCGTTTGCCTGAGTCAAGGCCCACGTCGGGATTGCCGGGAATGAGCGAGCTGATGAACTCGCTGGGGAGGCCGCTTTTTGTGGGGACTACCTTGGCCTATGACCTCATACCACCTAGTTTTGCAGGGTTTAATCTCCGCAATGCGAGCATAGTGGAGTGGCAACGGCTATTCGCGGCAGCTGCACGGACCTCTCAGGAGGAAGGGAGGTTCCACGTCTCCTTTTATCTACCAACCCTCGCATCTGCCCGCAAACTTCATGCAGACTGCCAACCCCATTTTCTAAAAACTCAGTTTAACTGGCCACTGTGAGTTTAGAGCTTATCTACACCGCTTTCACCTTGCTTCACGTGCTGACTGCTATTGTGCACCCGGAGTACACCAGACGGCACTCCACATCCTTGCCAATTGCCCTGCCTTCACCGCCGAGAGACAGCAATGGGCATCCTAAACCCCAGAACCTCTGAGCATTTCGATGATGACAGGTACTGGGATTTCCATCAGCTTGCCAAGCGCAAAATCATTCCCCTTAACCAAGCTTGACCATAACCTGCATTTTGACTAATTTTCACCCATACTTTTACATTTTATTGTACTCCACCATGTCGTACCTTGTTAAATACCGTGCTAAATTGTTCTCCTGCTGCTCCAATTGATGTCCTCATATGTTCTAAGCATGTTTACAGCTTTTATTGGTTTGCTATGTTCTACTTTGTTTAATACCATGTTACATTGTTCCCCCACTGCTCTTATTGCTGTCCTCATATTTCCCCAAACACATTAACTATGTTTCCTCACTTATACAGCTTTTATTGGCTCATTTTGTCTATCTTGAGTGGCATGCGCATGCCCAGGGAAGGCACATCAGTGTGGACATGTGTGTACTGGACACTTCCTTAATATAAGCATATGCACATCGCGTCCGCCCTGGCTTGTTGGCATCCATGCATGCCTGCATAATACTGTTGTCACTCTTATTCCACATTCTCGTCACTCCGTGCTCAACCCTCACCCACTCGCACTCATCCTCACCCCATGTTCCCAACCCTACACTGGCCCTTTCTCAGCGCTGTATCCCTTAGCAGCATTTCCCCTTACAGAGGGATAAATAATCAATAAAATATATATATATATATATATGAAATGATTCAAGAAGTTGGAAGAGGATTAGTGTTCTTGCTGTTACATGTCTTTGAAAATACTGCTTGTTCTTGCAAGTTCCCAAGTGGAGGTTGAAGAGGGAACTTAGTACTTATTTATTGACAACTAATTAAGCAAAGCATTACATAGGGAACGCGACTGCACTGCATAGAACCAAGAGCGACAAAGGCAACTGAACATCACTGACCAACTCCTGGCCAACAACCAAGCTTTGTTAGTTAAGGCAGCATCCTTTATACCAAGTTAGTAGCAAAGGAATGCACTAAATATGCAGAATTAGTAGCAAAGGTATGCAGTTAATTGCAAAGGTATGCACCTTTCAGCCTTCAGGCAGACTAAGTCCCATTGGTATGGAACCAATGTCCAACATGGGTTCAAAGATGAGTTTCCAAGGTCATAGGAGTGAAAAAACGACAAAAGAAATACGAAGCAAAAATGTGGAATGACCCTGTGCTGTTGGCGGGAAATCTTCTTCCCACCACTGCTTTTATCAACAGACTTGAATTATATGCAGATTCAGAATGTGAGAACAGCACTTTGGCCAATATTTTTATGAATGAAATAGGCTGGTTTGTATTTTAAATTAGTAAAAAGGTGAGTTTGGTGGGGTTCACACAGTGGCGTACAGAGCTAGTTTATTTTGCCTGGGGCAGTCCATGAGTTTTCCGCCATTCTTAATATACACCAAAATGCTTCAGAAAAATCGTGCTTTTAATGCTGAAAAGCCTGATGTCTAATAGAGAAAAATGCTTATTTTACCTAAGTAAAATTGGAATTTTACTGCAGGAAAAATGTACTTGTACTGCATTAAAATCGTATGCGTTTACTGGCAAATATAATCCCATGAGTTTGCATGACCAAATAATTTGTTCCAAGAGCCGACATTTTTGTTTACCAAAATAATTATAACAATAATAATAATAATAATAATGAAACTTTTTTAAGATACAATAAAGATTTGCCAAGGAAGTTTTTCTCTAATTTGATTAGTAATTAACAAATATGTGCTAGTAGGGTGACCATGCATGTAGGTCAATTTTCTGGAGTTAAGAATAAACGAAAAAAAGTTTTGTCGAATTGTCTTGAATTTTTTTACTGCATAGGATTTTGATCGGTACTTCCAAGATCCCCCTTATATACGGCCCATAAATATATATGTAGTGCAATACATGTAACTTCATGTCACATGTGACAATTTTTCCACCCTGGTATTTCACATGAAAATTGTCATCCAGGGCGGAAACTTGTGTTTTCCTACGCCAATGTATGGTGGGTCAAAAAAAAGTGCTGTAGTGTGGGAATTTAGTAAGAAAAAACCAAAAGTTTAAAAGATTATAATATACAAGAGAACGTATCTGCTAGAATGAAAGCACTTTGTGATGATCCCGCCTATAACTTCCCATGCATGATAGGAATGCGGGTAGAATTCCTGGCCAATAAGGCATATATATATTGTGATTACGTAATTGGCGGGTAAATGTGATTGTGTAAGAGTCCAGAAGGTTCGAGAAGGAACTTGATTCCTGCTGACCAGGTTGCCACCAGGTGGGTGGAAATTGATATAAAAAGGGAACCTGGGTCAGCAGAAGGCAGTTGAGTTTAGGGGCCTGACCAAGCTGGTCAGCCTCGCTTTTTATCGTGATACGGTTTTTTTGTTACTAAAGTCCTGCGAGTTGGCAGGCAAATGTCGACGTTGTGCCTTTTAAATGTTTTTTCTATGCGTTTTATAAAGTGATTCAAGTTTCTATCGTGTTGCCGTTGTTTTCTACGCGATTCATCGTAAAGTGAGCTGCATCACCCTCACAACTTACTCAAAAACTCACAAACCATGGAGTGAGGCAGTGCAAATTAATTTTAGTAGCCACACTGGTGCAACATTATTTATGTTTCATACTTACAATAATACTTACTGGAAGGCAGCAACGTCTCATTTTTCAAACTTCCAAATTTCTTATCAGTCAAACTTTCAAGGCTGCTTAAATGTTCAGCATCCAGCCTCAGTATCTGATGCACGTTTTCCAAAGTTGAATCTAATGGGATAACCAATGGATGAATTGATCTAGGCTTGAAATGATGCACAAAACTGCAGATTTCCTCGCATGACGAGTGCATCGAGTAACAAATCCGAAACGAGTTCTCAGAGTAGCTGTGGACCAGCCCATCGCCTATGTTGTTATGAGAAGTGAACCACATAGTCGAAAATCTGATAAATAGAATGTGACGTCTTTTCTGCTTCTGATATTGCTCGCAGGGCAACCAATTTCCATAATCTGGGCTTTCCTTGACATCATTTCTGGATATTGGAAGCTAAATTTTAATGAAAACAATCATAAGGTGATCCATATAAAATATAATAATCTTAAAAATGTAGTGATAGAATATAAAATAGATTTTCATCAAACCTTGTATCCACAGGCATGCAGCCTTGTAGATTTTCTGTTTAAAGTTACAGCGTCAAAGATTTCAGGTATAGCCTTATACTTCCACATTTTTTTCTTCCACACATGGACCTTAAAACGGAATCATTATAAATGGTATCAACATGAGATAATCAATAAAGCAGATCAGTTGCAATCAATACATCTTAAAAATTACTCACTTTCATATTGTATCGCTTCTTTAGCTCCACAAAAAGGTATTCACAACCAAACTGTGCTGGGCAGCTTAGGCATACTACATGATTGGATGCTTCTGACAGCCATGGATCAAGAATTCCGAAAAGAGCATCTCGGCTTTGCCTCCTTTGAGGCAACTTCATGGCATCAAAGGTGCAGAAAGTAGTATCGATATATAACTTGTCTAAACGTTTCATTCTAAATAAATGTTATTAAATATTTGGAAAACATTAGAAGAATTTCTGTTCACAAAAACTTTAAGCTATGATAAGATATTAAAAAAAATAGCTATATGTTCTGAAAAAGTTAATTAACTTACATTTTAGACAAATATTGGCATTTCGTCTATAAAAATAGTTATATAGTATTACTGTTCATTAATATTTTCCTATAGGGAAATTATAAGAGGGAATTATAAAACTATTTTTTGTAATATGTGCATGTACAGCCTTGGCCAAAAGTCTGTAGGACCCCCTAAAACTAGTCCTTTGTTGCACAATGTACTGGCAAATATCACGTGATGAAAGATTTCCATAATAATTATGGAGATTGCTCTGGAGCAAAGGTTAGGGTTTGGAAATTCCTTGCTTTAAATAGCTGATGCAATTACACTTTGGCATTGCATTATTGAATGTTAACATGTTACAACAAACAAGAGGTTTAAGTAAATTGCAGAGAGAAAAAATTGTTACTTTAAGTAAAAAAGGCATGAGCCAAGTGGAAATAGCGAGAGCAGTGAAATGTTCACGTAAGGGTGTTCAAAAGCCTTAAAACGATAAGCTATGTCAGGATCTCATGATGACATACCAAGTTCAGGCTGCACGCGGCACACTCCAGCCCGTAGGGACAGAATCTTAGCTTGGCAATCTGTCAAACAGGCGACTCACATCTTTGGAACTGGCTAGTCAGCACAACTTGCATGCAAATCATGCCATTTCCAATATTACTGTAAGAAGACAACTTCTGGAAGCTGGCCTGAGAGGATGCAAGGCATGTAAAAAGCCCTTCCTCTCTGAGAAGAATCGGCAAAAGTCCTTTGGTCGGATGAAACTAACATCCAGGTACTATTCTCCTGCTCTTAATGCCAAGTTTCATACGTTAAATTGTGTCCAATTTGGTAAAAGAATAGATTTGATGAGGATAACGAGTAGCTTAATTTTCATATTATCTCAATAGCTTTTCAGTACTCCTGGAGCCATTTATGTGAGACGCCATCCCAGAGAAGAGCACTGTCCTGAATGCATTGTCCCTACTGTAAAACATAGAGGCAGTAGCGTGATGATATTGTAATGTATGGCTACAACAGGTGCCAGAGAACTGGTTGTGTGCGAGGGCAGGATGAACTCAATGTGTAATTAGGCTAGCAATCCTAATCAGCAGTTACAAACGCCCAAAACCTAAAGGAATTTGAAAAACGTTCATTCTTCTTCTTGAACAAAGATGGCGACAGTGACAACAATGAAAAAAGTACTGGGTCCCACAGAGGACAGGGGTGGCGCTCTGAGTGCTACTGAGTCCTTCAGAAGGCACCTTACACTTGCCCCTAGTTAAGGTTTGAGAAGGCACTGAACACAACATTAACTAATATATAAGGAGACATTGTTTATAAGACAAAATCATTACAAAGGTGAACAGGAAGTTGACGAGAACGTTGTGGTCTTGGTTGTCCGTCGGTCTGCAAGGATTCAGGTGGTGCTGGAAGAAATGGCGGAATGGTAAACATTGATGAAGGCAAGGATCTGTGCAGCACGTCATCACCAACAGTCCAATTTGGGATGCCGGGATCATCAAAATTTGGACAATCGTTGCGTGCACACAAAGTTTGAACGTGTACCAGTTTGGTTTTCTCAAGTCGTAGTGGCGGAGCAAGTGTAACAAACATTGCCAAGCTTTCGATTTATTTGATAAGGGCCCTTGAAATGGGGAGTAAGCGTGTTGCCGGAGTGTTGAGGCCATTCATACCATACAAGGTCGCCGGGCTGGAAGATCTGGTTAGCGCAGTTGGTGTCAAAATTTTGTTTGTTATCCACGTGTTTACGGAGAATGTTTTCGACAGACGTTTGGCATGCATTGGCCATCTCGTGAATCTGGTCAAGACAGTTGATGTCGTTAATGGAGGTTGCAAGTCTCATTTCATGAAGTGGAAGGCGAGATGCGAAACCATGCAACAGGTAGAATGGTGATAACCGACAGGACCTTTGTTTAGCCGTGTTTATGGCAAGCAAGGCGTTTGGCAAAAGCGAATCCCAATTGGTGAGATGATCAGTACCAATCTTGGCAAGAGTATTCTTGATGGTCGGGATGGAACATTCCACAAAGCCATTTGCTTGTTGTGTGTAAGGTGGTGTTAGTGAATGTTGGATGCCATATTTATGTAATGTTGTGATGATTTTTTTGGACGTAAATGCAGAACCGTTATCCAAAATGTAGACCAATGGAAGTCCAAAGCGAAAAATAATATCCTCATCCAAAGAACAAACGACATCATCGGTGGCAGTGTTTGTAGATGGCATGGCGATAATATAATGGGTTGCATGGCAAATGTGGACTACCAAGTACTGATTGCTGGATGTGGTAGTAGGCAGCTTCAAATGATCAGCCAACACAACTTCAAATGGTGTGTTGGGCATGAGCCTATCCCCTAACATACCATTCACCGAGGTTGTACGACGGTTAACCTGCTAGCATGTGGAGCATCCACGAAGATAAAGTTTGTTATCCTTACGAACGGAAAACCACCAATAGCGAGCGAGGATTCTGTCAAGGGTTTTGTTGACATCTGAGTGTCCTGAATCATCGTGGCAAAGGTTGAAGACAGACATGCGAAGGGTAAATGGGATAAAAATACGTTGCACGGTGGCTCCGTGAAAGGTTGAACGACGGACAAGAATGCCATTATCAATTGCATAAGAAGCATGAATTTGGCGAAGATGTGGCGTGCTCGGCACAACTTGCAGTTTCGCTTTAACTTGTGTGCAAAAACAGCCATGACCCTGCGCTAGTTGTAAACGTGAATCCGGTGAGGTGACAACCGTAAGGCACACTGGCAACGGATAGCGGGAGAGATGATCAGCAACCTGGTTTAATATCCCGGGACGATGTAAAGGTGTGAAGTTGAAAGTGGCAAAATCAATAGCATAGCGTGCAAATTTTCGATTAAGTTTCCCCTTGTCGACGACATTTGCAGAGGTAAAGTTGTCCGTGCTAAGCGTGAAGGGATAACCAACAAGGTACAAACAGAACTTGTCAGTAATAGCCCAGTGGACTACCACAACCTCAAGTTCGTTTCTGTGGTATTTCGCCTTCACTGCTTTCAGGCCCCGGCTGGCATATTCGATGATGTGCTAAGTTTGGTCGTGCAGTTGGCTGAGGCTTGCCCCCAGTCCAGAGTATGAAGCATCCATTTCAACAAAAGTAGGGGCACCTTGATGAAAATAGGCTAGCAGTGGAGGTGTGGTAAGGGCAAGCTTGAGTTGCTTGAAAACCGTTTGTTCTATGTCCTAGCACAACGGGTTGAAGAATGTAGAAAGGTTTTGACCTTGGATCCCTTTCGTAAGTGTTAAGTGGTCCTGCAATGGTGGCAGTTTTTAATGTGGTGTCGAAGCATGTTTGCAAATCCGAGAAAGCTGCGAACCTCAAGAATGGTGCTTAACGTTTTTTAATGGTCTATAGCTGCAATGCAATTAGGATCAGGGGTGATGCCTTCTTTGGATAAAATGCGTCCAAGGAGATTAATGGTTGCAACAGCAAATTTACATTTATCTCTGACCATCTTCAGTCCATATGTTCTGGTAGCCATGAAAATCATATGTAGGAAGACCAGGTGTTGATCAAAATCATCGAGTGCTGCACCCAAGTCGTCGTAGTATTTGGCCAACCCAAGCGACAAAAGATGACCATAAGTGGTGTGCAACACTCTGGCCAAGACGGGTGTCCCGCCTAATGTTGACTAATGTTTTAATTTTTTTATTGGTCATGCGTTGCACCATGTCGTCCATGTTGTCAATGGGGAATGGATCCTTGATAGTGATCGAATTGATGGTCTTAGAGTAATCAACAACAAAGGCGTCGAGTAGTCGAGTGAAACGGTTGTTCCACCACGAATGCAAGAGCAGCATATAAAGAATTGGAATCTATTCAAATTCCCATGTTGCGCCATTCCGCAATTTGTTGCCGCATGAAAGAGCGATCCGGTTCGGTTGCACAATAAGGTTTACATTTCACAGGACGATCATGATGTAACGGGATCTCCATCGCAAAATTTGGAAATAAACCAAGTTCGGCTTCAGGTGAAGCAAAAATATCGGCAAATTCACATTGTAGGTTTTCCAGGCGTTGATACTGGTCTTGAGTAAAGTGAGAGGCATGTGAAGGATCATCCGACACAAGTACGGAGTGGGATACATCAACAGATGAATTTGGCAGTAAAATCGTAACCCTTATCGGCAGTCGGACGACTGGTGAGGGAGTCATGCGATGGTGCAGTGTTGAACAAAGGCGTGGAGTATAACGTGATTGGACGATGCAGCCAATAATGTTCTGAGTGCTAGCGATGCATGGAAATTCCTCGTTCGCATGTGGGGTTTTAAGGTTCACTGCTCTGTAGGGCAAATGACTGATCGTCGCCCTGACTTCATATAGCAAGTCTTTGCCTAAAAGCATAGCGACTGGAAGTGGATTGGCAACCGCAATTCGTGGCATAATGTGATCGACGGCCCCACCTGGATTCGGGCAGAGAACCAGCTGGAAGGAGTGGTTTTGCCTTTGGCCCCTGCAACAGAAAAGTTCTCTCCTTGCCATGGGTAAACAATGGCTGATTTAGGCACGAGTGATTGACGAACCAGTGATAAGTGATCCAGAGTCAGAGAGGTCAACGGTAATTTCACCAGCAATGGTGATGGGTATCAGTGAGAGACGTGGTCTACATGCAGGTTTAAGGCAAGCGACTGGATTGGTTTTGGATGACATGTGCCGTAGCACTTGTTGGAGCCGGTTTGACATAAACTGGCTTGGCTGCAACAAGTGGATCAGTCAACAAATGTTAAAATGGATTAATGACTGTCTTCTTCCATTGTCGTATCGGCAATGAGCAAGTATACGAGAGATGGCCTTTTTCCTTGCATTAAAAGTATATGACATCATCGATCTTGTCGGTTTTCGAGTTAAACTTGGGGATCGTGGTATAGGTGTCATTGTGGGTAAACCGAAAATGGACTCTGCCCTAAGGTCCGAGCGAGGACTAATTGTGCGAAGTTCATCAAGATCTTGAGCAGGATCGATAAGGTAATCCAGTGTTGCACAAGGGGCTGGCAAGCGAATATGCCAAATTAGTGTCCAGTATGTCAGCCAAAATCATCTTGATGCGGTCAAAGGAACCTAACGGAAATGGAGATTTCTGAAGAATTGCGTTCTTATCATATATGTAGTAGATGATTGACTTGTTATAAAGAAGTTTTCTTGCGGCCTGATATGCAATGAACTCAGAAGGGCTCAACTTGTGGTTAAATTTGCCCTTAAGTGCAGCTTCAATCACCCGATGTGTAGTAGGTGTGGCCATGGACCTTGTGCCAGTTGAGAGCTTGTCCAGTAAGCTTGGTGGTGGCATTTAAGTGTTAGCTGCTGAGACCACTTAGCCATTGCAGCAACTCTGTCCAGTCTTGATCCAGTCGTTGACAGTTTCCTTGACCGCTCCCGAATAGTTGGGGATACCATTCAAGGCATCGTGTGACGAAATAAATTGTACCTCGGTGGGCTACGAACCATGCACAGTTGCTACTAATTTGACAATGTCGTCACAAGATTGCAGAAGCATTGTTGGTTAAATTGTCGGGTGCTTCTTCGTTGGTGTTAATTGTGGAGCTGGCGAAGGTCTTTTTTGTTGCAAAAGTACGAGTGCCTTTTTGGAGACGATCGGCATTGTCTTCCGCAAGCAATAAGGCTAACTCGTCCTTGTTCCCCGATGATGGTAAAAAGTGAGTCGGATTTGTAACGGCCCGAGAAATGGGGCCATGGAAAACAACGTTGGAAACCAGGGAGATAGTGGGAAAAGAAATAGAAAAACAAAACAAAAAACACTTACCCATCTTTGGTGTTACAGTCCCACGTAGGACCAAGAAAAGGCATAGATTCCCTTTAACTTTTGACTCTGGCTGGACTTAACATTGGTATATAAAGGGTAGAAGCCACAGGGCTAATCCCCCAACAACCAATCAGAGAGCCATCATCTGAGTTTCCACCAGATGATGTCAGACTAACTTAAGAAACTGGGACACAGAAGGAACCAAGGACTTCATGACAAATCAATGAATTATAGATTTGAAGAAAGCAAAGAAGGACGGGTGGAGCCGCCGAAAACCCACAGGGAACACGGACCCGGGGGACACCCGAAAAGCTGATCCCCTTACGAAAACTACAACTACAGAATGATCCCTAAGGCGTCAGACCCCAAGGAGCTTCTTCTAAGGAAGCCCCTGCTGCCAGAGCAGGCAGGTCTCCACAATCAAACCTAACAAGCTGAAACCCCACAAAAAAAGACCGATCAACCATCTCCCAACTCCCCCTACCACCCGAAGAGCAACTCATTAGTAAAACGGGAAAAGCTCATCAATATACAACAAGAAATTAGGCGGGTCTCGATACCCATAATGCCATGAAGTGAAGAAACCTTGGCCAGTTCTTATAAAAAGGCCAGAGTTTTGACCAGAGTCAGTAGAGAGAAGAAGAGGGAGACCAGGAGTGTCTCCAGGAGGAAAACATGGCGCACAGCAAAGAAATCCAGATTAAACCAACTACTTCAACTTGCAACCCTCTTAACTAGGGAGTTTGGGTCCCTTGAGTTTCTACCCCAAGTTCAGCCCCCGGTTCAGCTGTGGTAAGCATGATTTCTGGTATACCCTAGCTTAGTAGTTAATAAGTGTCACATGTAGTCAGTAATGTCAGATGTTCCCACATCTTATTTCTCTAAGGCATGTTATTATATTGTTAGTTTAGTTGTGTGAGGCCCAGAGTTGGAGTAACCCCAGTCAGATGTAGGTCGGGCAAAGTAATGATTTCATTTGGGGTTTTTTTATGGTTTTTGTGTATTGATTGATATGTAAACAAGAAAAAACACTGGTTCACTGCTAAATTCTGCCTTCCCTGTTTGACACTCCATACGGGTGCCCCTCCTCTGCTTCGACCTCCAAACAAAGGAAACAGAAACCCATAGCGCTTCAGAGGGTTGAAGCCCGGGTCATACCACCCTTGCTGTTCCTCTATATCACAAAAATTAATGTTGCACAGCCATTCACAATTGGAGGTGACCTTTTACATGTAAATTGGGGGAGTGGGTAACAGATTTCTAACGAAGAAGATGAACATTGAGTGTAGCCAGTGTCACAGGGTTGGTTGAGTAAATGGCGTCGGAAGGCATAGATTCACCCAATTTGGATGAACGTTTTGGTGTGGCACCAAGAGTAGATTTTTTCCTCAAGGCAGAGATCTTCATGTTGATCACAATAAAGAGCGTAATGCAGGGCGTTGGAGAAGTTTAGGTGGAAGAAATGGTGGCTTCTTGTCCTCAAAAATGGACATTAAAGATCCAATTGAAACGTGCAGAAGTGGCAGTGTTGGTTGTTTTGTCGACTGCACCATGTAAGTAGGCTAGCAATCCTAATTAGCAGTTACAAATGCCCAAAACATACAAAATATAAAGGAATTCCAAAAACGTTTATTCTTCTTTTTGAACAAAGATGGCGAACGGTGACAACAACGAAAAAAAAATGAGTCCCACAGAGGACAGGGGTGGCGCTCTGAGTGCTACTGAGTCCTTCAGATGGCATACACCAACATGTTGGCTTGTTTTAGAGTCTTAGATTATGAAATTATTTGGGAATAATGCTCAAGAAACAGTTTGGTTTCAGCAGGATAATGCTCCTTGCCATGTTTCTGCTGCTTAGAGGGCATGAATTCTGCACCATAGGATTAAACTGTTAGTGGCCAGCAGTCTCTTGACCTTAATCCCATCGAACAGTTGTGGCCAGTTTTGAAGAAAAACATTACTCAACATAAATCAACATCGAAAGCTGTGCTGTTGGCACACATTAAAGAGGAATGGGGCAAAATAGCAGCTACCACTTGTGATCATTTGATTGCAAGTATGCCACGAAGGGTAGCTGCAGTGATAAGAGCCAAAAAGGAGTGACAAAATACTAAAATTGCAATGTAATGGCATTGAAATAAATATCTAAGCATTTGCAAGCCAGGGTACTATTTATTTCTCGACATATACATGACTTTCTGGGGTGCTCCAGGCTTTTGACTAAGGCTGTATATTCTTTCATAACTTCCAACTTAAGACCATAATAACCTAATAGGGATTACTCCAATTGTCATCGTTAATTTATAACAAATATATTTCATTGCATTTGTAACATAACTTCAAAATTTTAAAAATTAAATAACAAATGTTGAAAATTAGACAAAAAAATTCATATCAAACTATAAATGTTATGCTGAAGTGCCATTGTAATGCAATAAAAGTGCAGTATTGATACGCTTAAAAAGTTCAGTGCATACAGTGAAACTGCTCTGTACAATTGTTTTATTTTTCTGCAATCTTACTTCAGATACTGTAGTTATTGTGCCATTCTTATTCAAATCAATGGTATTAACGAATTCTTCTATTCATTGTACAAAATTTGAATAAACTGCAAAGAAGTTCACATTTATTTGAATATATTGCTTGCTGATTTCCGCTGGAAATATTATCTTTCTCATAACTTTATTG
This sequence comes from Julus scandinavius, assembly GCA_034696685.1. NCBI lineage: Eukaryota > Metazoa > Arthropoda > Diplopoda > Julida > Julidae > Julus > Julus scandinavius. The sequence goes on from JAQGAE010001578.1 coordinate 19,043, forward strand.
AAGGATGTCACACATTGCATAGCTTGCATAATATAAAAAATTCAATAGATGTTCTATAAAATGCCAAAGCATTTGCAGCACAATGCTTTACGGGGAATTACAACCCTATCCCTTTCAATGGGTAAATTTGCAACGACACTCACAGCCAAACAAAAAGAGATTAAAGTTAAATTATTATTTGAATTTTTGCACTCACTACTTGCCTATCTCATGCTGCCACCTGCTGGCAGCATGTGCAAAATGACGGACATTTTTGAAACTTGTTTATTAATTTTAAAAGCATATACCATTTCAAAGTGAAAAACGACAATCTAATGCCCTTCCTGATCTATCAAGCCACCCCAAACAATTCTCACTCCCACCCAAACCTCCCACATTCAACTGTGAGTATCCTTGCAAGATCGACCCATTGAAAAGGATAGTGTTGTGATCCCTCTTAAAAGAAGGTAAATTTTGTCATGGGATTTGTTTCAATGCAGAAGAGCGGATGTTTAAAGCCAAGTGACATTAAATTTCCATATGTAAATGACGTATAAATTGATTACCTGTCTCCATCTCTTAAGAATTCGTCCATTTTTTGCAGGTCCTCTTTAGACAGCCGAAAGTCACCAGAGTACAACACAGTACCTCCATATCCTTCAAATAAAAACATGACAGACCCAGGGCAATGACCAGCCGGTAACAATGTGACAAGAACTTCAGTTGACTAAAAAACAGGAAACAATATTAAGGGATATGATGTCAGGTATAGGTACGTCACATACTGATAGCGTAAATTTGGCAATATAAAAATCATGTTTTACCTCATCGCATGGATTTTTACCGGGTATGTTTATTGTAAGTGGTTCTTGGACTTCTAGCATTGTCTAAAAATATGTCATAAGTGTCATTAGGGTAACCCTTAAGTAAGCTGAAGTAATTTTCTTAGAGAATATGATTCTATTCACATAAGCTGGAATAATAAATAAATCAAATTACTGAAAAAGAAACAATGTCCGAAATAGAAAAAAAAACAAAGCCTCACAGGTTTTAGCTTTGAAAACAATTTGCTATACTGTATACGAGTAACTCCAAAAAGAAAAACGACCCATTGTCTTCTGTTAAGTTAGTTAATTCCAATTTTCAATAATATTTAACAGTTCTAGTGACTGTTTTAATTTTGTGACATCGTTAATTAAACCATCTGACTTCAATGTCGTAACATGTTCATATCCATCTGTTCACCAAACCATTTATGAACTGCATATGGGTGTAACATTCATTAGAAATTCGTGTAAAATTGATTAAAAACAAAACATTTTATTAGACATGGTTATGAAAATTTTAAAAAAACGGTTGTAAATTCGAACAATCGTATGTCATATCCAAATGCAATGAAAATGGTATTGATGGTAACAAAAACAAATTACTTGTTTAATATAACTTAAAATACACGACTCAAAAAAAGTTTGTAAGAGTATGACTTCACACAAAAATAACATTGCATACTAAGTCAAATTAAAATGTATTTCATCTTAAACACAAAATTAAATAAAATTAATCATTGTTAAAAAACACCTAACTACTTTAAAAATAAATATTGAAATTCCAGTAGTTTTAAAACAAGTGTTGCAATTACAAAATACAATTTTGTAAACAAACAACTAATAAAAGATGAATTTAGTAATTTCAGTTAAATAATACAAGAGAGATTTTACCATAAACGGTTTTAAATGTTGAAACCTGTTATCACCAACCAACAGGTCAGCGGTTATTCTTGAACAATACAATTTGATGCTTGAGCTGCAAGTTTAAAAAATATATAAAAAATAACACTACTAAAAATCAGTAAAACAACAGAAATTTAATGTTGTATATATTATGGCTGTTCAATAAGTAAGTTAACAAGACCTCAAGCATACAAATACAGTAAACTGCAAAAATTTAGCCACCGGTGATATTTGTGGATATTTAATATTACAATGTAATTTAATCGTTCAAACTTGAATAAATTCTAATACATAACACTGGCTCAAAGTGAAAAAGATACATTTACATGCAGACACGATGCAGAAAATTTGGGAATGAAAATGGTTACATTGGTTACATTGGTATCCACAAACATCATCCACGAGCAAACTTATGCAACGTACTTAGTATAATAAAATATGAGGGTCTTAAATCCAAAAAGCTACCCAATCATTTGTCTTAAAGATGCCCCAAGGCATCAAATTTAGCAAAGAAGAAATTTGTGTCAAGTGTATGAAGCCAGAAAATGATATCTTTACTGGACTTCACCATCTGCTGCAAATTGCTTGCAATAGTGGTGCTTCTTCGATGGTTCAAAGAGATGATAACCACTGTGAAAAGTCAGGGTAAATGGCCCAGTACCTCTACATCATAGTTCAAATTCACATATGTGGTGGACGGCTTCAGTAAAAAAAATTCGTTGCTCATCGCCTGATGTGGGTACTCATAACTGTGGTGTATTCACCTTTGATCGTGTTCCCCAGCATTATGTTAACATGGCTATTGCGTAATGGGTACACAGTGTATTGCCGGTGATCGCCGGCCATGGCGCCACCATGCATTGTTAGTGAAACCCAGGTGACTGTTACCGTGGGCAGTTCAAGGTCGATCTCAGATATGAATGGTGTGATTAATTGCCTCTCCCCCCTTATGTAAATAAGGACCTACCACAAAGGACATTTTAATGGCGACAAGCATGGGATCAATTTTTGTTATCTCTGGACTGGATTCTTGTCTAATGGCACAATGATATATATGAGCAGTTTAACTGTAAAATTCTGCGTGCAGTAAGTTTTTTTTTTGCAATGCTGGGTGTAATTGGTTCGATGCCGGCCTTTAATCCCGGATCAGATAGTTGGTGTGAATGGTATGAACAAATTCAAGAGTTTTATACAGCTAATAAAATTACTGACCCTGTAAAACGGCGAGCTGTTCTGCTCAGTGTAATAGGGCCTAAAGCCTACAAGTTGTTACCGGATTTACAGTGGCTCAAAGCAAAAATGATACACCTGCATTCAACGACTGTGTACACTGGGGAAAATCTATTTTTACAAGAAAATACCGTATAGAT